>NIJG01000432.1:0-35899 GCA_002201625.1 Euglossa dilemma
CCGCCACTGAAATGAATTCTAATTTCTATCTCTGAACACAAAGTTACACTCTCGAAACAGCGGGATAATTTTTCGGAGGGTAAAGTCTTTGGAAAAACGTTTGACTTTATAGCAATTGGTATCGTTCTACAACGGGTTGAGTGCGTACATTTATATTCGTGCCGTAAATTGAGGTACCCATTGCCAATACTGCTCAGCGGATTTACTCCAGGAATTCCTGGTTTGACTCTCGGAATCACAGAATGGGTGGAGCGATTGACTCAGTTGTGTGTCTCTCCAAGAAGGTGGTATATTTCTGGCATGATTTGACCCTATATCTCCAAAGTCATACTTCAACTTATGATGCCCATCACTAAAATGTATACTATCGTCTTTCTCTGAACACGAAGTTACACGCTCGATACGGAGGGATTGCTTGTCGCAAGGTATGGCTTTCGGTAAAAGGTTTGTATCTATACCAATTAGCAGCGTCCAACAATGGGTACAATGTCTGCTTTAATATTCATACCGTGGATTAAGGTGTCTATTGCCAATTCTCCTCAGCGGATTTACTCCTGGAATACCACGCTTGGCTCTCGGGATCACAAGTATAGGTGATGCTGTTGACTAAGCCGTTCGAGTCTCAGAGACGGTGGTAAAGTTATCGAACTGTTTGGCACACGATCATCAAATTCATTCCTGAAATAAAGGTGCTCGTGACTAAAATGTATGGTAGTTTGTTTCTCTGCGCACGAAGCATTACTCTCGTTGCAGCGGGTTAGGTTCTTGGAACGTATGGTTACCTGTAAGAAGATTGACCTTATACCATTTGGTAATGTTTAAAACGGTTTGATTCTCTACTTCAATATTACTACCGTGAACTAAGCTGGATATTGACAATACGGTGCTGCGGATTTACTCACTGAATACCTGGTTGCACTCACGGATTCATAGGATAGCTGAAGTCAGTGACTTTGCCGTTTGACTCTCACAGAGCGTAGTAAATTTCTCGAACGGTTTGACCCTCTATCTTCTAATTCATGAATGAAATTACGATGCCCGTCACTAAAATGTATACTAGTTTGATCACGTGAAAGCTAAGCAAGACGATATCAAAAGCAGATTTGGTACACGGAATGTAAGGTATTGGTTAAGAGGAATGACTTCATAACAATTTGTATTATTTTCGGCGTTTTGACACTCAAACTTATTATTCACTCCGTGATTAAAGGTGTGCATATCAAATGTTCAGCGGATTTAATCCTGGAATACCTCATTTGACTGTCGGAATCACAGGATGGGTTATGCTATTGACTTAGCTGTGCGACCCTAGAAAATGGTGGTAACGTTCTCGAGCGCTTTGACTTTCGCTTTCGCTGATCATGCATGAAAATAAGGTGACCGTCTGCTAAAGTGACCACTAACTTGTTTTCGTCATCATCAAGCAGAACACTCCCCACAGCGGGTTAGGTTCTCGGAGGGTAAGGCATTCGGTAGAAGAAATGAGTTTGTACAAACTGGTGACATTCTCATACCGTTTGAAGCTCTACTCCAATATGCGAACCGTGAATTAATGTGTCTATTGCAAAGTATGATTAGCGAATTTACTGCAGGAATGCATGATTCTACTCACGAGAGCGCAGGATAGGTTAAGCCATTGACATAGCCCTTCGAACATCAAAGAGGGCGGTAACGTTCTCGAACTTCTTTACCCTCGATATTCTAATTCATACATAAATTTACGGAGTCCGTTGCTCAAATAAATATTACCTGGCTTCTCCGATCACGAATTTATACTCTTGATACAGCAGGTTGGCCCCTCGATGGTAAGGCCTTCTGTGAGAAGTTTGACTCTATAGCAATAAGTACCGTTCTACAACGATTTGGATATGTACATTAGTATATATACCATGATGTAGAGTGTATAAGGCCAATAAACTCCCGGAATAACTCTCGGAATCGTAGGGTAGGTGAAGCTATTGACGTAGCTGTACCACTCTTAAAGAAGGTGTGACCGTTCTCGAACGGTTTGACACTCGATCTTCTAATTCATGCATGAAGTTAAGGTGCCCGTCGCTGAAATCAATACTAATTTGTTTCTCTGACAACGAAGCTATACCCACGATATGGCGGGTATGTTCTCGAATGGTAAGGTATCCGGTTAGGAGTAAAACGTTATTTCAATTGGTGCCGTTCTACAACGGGTTGACGTTCTGCTTTAATATTCGTACCGTGAATTACGGTGTCTATTGGCAATATCCTACCGCGTATTCAAGCCTCGAATACCTGGTTTGACTTTCGGAATTAAAGGACAGGTGTAGCTATTATCTGTGGCGCTCGATTTGCAACTAAGGTGGTAACACTCACGAACGGTTTTACACTCCATATTCCAAATCACACATGAAATTACGTTGCCCGTCACTAAAATGTAAATTAATTTGTTCCTCTGAATACGATGTTACAATACCATGGATTAGGCTTTCGGTGTGTGAGGTCATCAGTTAGACGTTTGACTTTATAACAATTTGTGTTGATCTAAAAACTATAGACGCTCTACATTAAATTCAAACCGATAATTAACGTGTCTGTTGCCAATACTGTTCAGCCTATTTTCACCCGGAATACCACGCTTTACTCTCGGAATCACAACTGTAGGTGAAGCTGTTAACCCAGCCGTTCGACACTAAAAGGTGGTAGCGACGTACTAGAACGCTTTGACCCTGGATTTTCTAATTCATACGTGGACCTAAGGAGCGCGATAGTAAAGTGCATATTATCTTGGTTCTCTGAACTAGGAGTTATACTTTCGATACGGTGGATTAGGATTTCGTAAGGTAGGACCTTCGTAACAATGTCTGACTCTACAGGAATAAGTATCGGTCTACAACGGTCTGCGCTGTACTTCAAAATTCAAACCGTGAATTAATGTGTCTATTGCAAATAACATTCAGGGAATTTACTCACGAAATACATGGTTTGACAATCACAATCACAGTATGAGTGAGCTAGATACTTAGCCGTTCGTCTCTCAAGGAAGGTGGTAGCGTTCTAGAACGGTTTGACCCTCGATCTTCTAATTCATACATGAAATTGAGGTGCGCGTCACTGAAATGAATATTAATTTTTTTCTATGATCAGGAAGTTATACTCTCGATAAAGCGGGTGAGGTTAGCAGCAGGAAATGCCTTCGGTAAGACTTTAGACTTTATAACAGTAAGTATCGGTCTCAAACGGTTCGACGCTCAATTTTAATATTCAAATCGTGAATGCCATGTATGAAACAGAACCTACAGTGTCAATCCGACCGACAACGATACCTCCTTCTCTGAGAGACGAATGGCTAAGTCAATTGTTTCACCTATCCTCTGATTCCGGCAGTCAGTACAGTATTGCAAATAGACACCTTAATGCGCGATATGAATAATAATGTAGTGTCTAACTGTGGAAGCACGATATCTAATGGTATAGTGTCAAACTTTATACCGATGGCCTTACCATCTGAGAACCCATCCCTGTGTAGCGTTTGGCTTGCATAGTGTTCTCCGGTGCAAATTGATAGACATTTTCGCTGAGGGACACATTTTCATGAATGAATTGGACGATTGAGGGACAAACGGTGCGAGAACATTACCACCTTCTTCGAAATTCCAACAGATAAATCAGTAGATTCACCTATACTCTCATTACGAGGGTCAGATCGCGTATTCCGGGAGAGAACTCAGAGTGGAGTATTACCAATGGACATATTAATTCACGGTACGAATATTAAAGAGGAGTGTCGAATCTTTGTCGAACGATACCTGTTGCTATAGCGTCAAGCTCTTCAACCAAGACCCTACCGTGCGATATCCCAACCTGCTGTATCGATACTTTACGTTCGTATTCAGGGATACATCCTATTACTCCTTTTAGTGACGGCCCCGTTTATTTCATGAATACTGTACCAGAACGATACCACTATCAATGAGATTCCCACAGCTAAGTCAATAGCTTCACCTACCCCGTGAATTCGCGATTCGAACCAGATACACCGGGAATGAATCCAATGAACAGCATTGGAAATAGACACCTTAATTCACGGTATGAATCTTAAGAAAGAGCGTCACACCGTTTGAGATAGTTGCCAATATCTAAAAAGTCATACGTGTTGTCAATCAACTTATATTCCTAGAACCATCCCCGAAGTAGCTACTGCGTACCTTACTGCTCATGAAAACATATTGGTATATATTTTAGCACACAGACAACATAAATGGATGTATGAATAGGAAAATCCAGACACAAACTGTTCGTGAACGACACCACCTGTTAGCAGAGCCGGACGGCCATGTCAATAGTTTTACATGTCCTGTTATTCCGTGGGTCATGCCAGGCATTTCGGTTGCCAATCCAGTGTGCAGTATTGCCAATGCACATCAGAATGCATTGTACAAGTATGCATGTCGAGTGTCAAACTCTTCGTCAAAGTTATCACTTGCTATGGAGTCGAAGCTTGTACAGAAGATCTTCGTTTCGCGAAACAGCACCCGCTGTAGTGAGAGTATAAATTCATGTCCAGAGAAACAAATTGGTATACATTTTAGGAACGGGCCACATAATTTCATGCACGATATAGAACATCGAGACTCGAACCGTCAGAGGAAGTTACCACCCTCATTTAGAGACGTACGTCTGAGTCGAAGGCTTCACCTGTCCTGTGATTCCGAGAGTCAAACCAGGCATCCCGGAAGTGAATCGGCTGAACGGTATTGGTAGTAGACACCCTTATCAGTGTTTAAATATTAAAATAGATCACCCAAACCGTTTGATAACGTAACCAAATTCTGTAAAGTTAACCATTTTGCCGAAGACCTTATCGTCGGAAAAACTAACCCGCTGTATCAAGAGTGTTACTTCGTGATCTGAGAAAGAATTTGGTATTCATTTCTGAGACGGGTACGTTAAATTTATGTATGAATTTGACGATCAAGTGTCTAACCGTTGGAGTGGGTTACCACCATCTGTGAGAGACGAACGGCAACGAAAATGGCCTCACCTATTCTGTGATTCGGAGAGTCAAACCAGGAACTCCGGTAGTACGTGCTCTGAACAGTATTGGCAATAGGCACCATAATTCACGGTATGAATATTAAAGCAGAGAGTCAAACCGATTGAGTGCGTTACCAATTTATATAAGGTCAAAAGTATTACCGATGGCCGGGAACCTCACTAGCTTCGTCGAGAGTATGACTTCGTGTTCAGGGAACGATATGAGTATTCATTTTAGTGACGGGCACCATAAATACATGTATGAGTCAGAAGATCCAGGGTCAAACAGCTCGAGAAAGTTGCCACTATCTGCGAGGGACCAACCTCTATGTCAATAGTTTCACTTATCCTGTGATTCGGACAATCAAACCAGGTATTCCCGGAGTAAATCCGCTGAACAGTTTTGGCAATAGGCATCCCAATTCATGGATTGAATATTAATGTAGATCGCCAAACCGTTTGAGAACGTTACCAATTGCTATAAAGGCAACCGTTTTACCGAAGATATTACCCTCCGAAAAACTAACACCCTGCATCAAGATTATAACTTCGGGTCCAGGGAAAGAAATTGCTATGAATTGCAGTGACGAGCACATTAACATCATCTATAAATTAGAAGATCATGTGTCAAACCGTAAGTCAACGTTACCACCTTGTGTGGGAGAGCGACGGCTATATCAATAGCTTCACCTATCCTGCGATTCCGAGAGGCATATCTAAGTCAATAGCTTGACGTATACCAAGATTCCAAGAGTGAAGCCATGTATTCCGGGAGTTGATCCACTGAACAGTCTTGCCAGTAGACACCTTAACTCACGGTTTGAATAATAAAGTAGAGCGTCAAACCGCTTGAGCGCATTGCGAATTTGTACAAAATCAACCTTTTCACCGGATACCTCACTATCGATTAACATAACCCTCTGTAGCGGGTGTCATGCTTAGTCGTCACGGACACAAATTCGGAGACATTTTGGCATATAGAAACCTTATTTTTATCGATGATTAGAATAATCGATAGTCAAACCGTTGGAGATCGACCCACCTTCTCTGAGAAATGAACGGCGAAGCAAATAGCTTCACCTATCCTGTAATTCCTAGAGCGAAACCAGGTATTCCAGGAGGGAATCCGCTGATCAGTATTGGCAATATGCACATTAATTCGCTGTATGAATATTAAAGTAGAGACTCAAACCGTCGGCGACCATTACATATTCGTATTAAGTCATTCATTTTAAAGCATACATTTCCTTGCTAGAACCTAACTCGCTGTAACGAGTGTCTCGCTTATTGCCCACGGACACAAATTAGAAGACATTATAGTGATCGGACACCACATTTTTGTGTATAAATATCAATATCCAGAGTCAAAGTGTTCGAGTACGTTTCCAACTTCCTTGTCCGTCTCACAGCTATGACAATAGCGTCACTTATCCTGTGATACCGAGTGTCAAACCAGGTAATCCGGGATTAAATCAACGAAACAGTATTGGAAATAGTCACCTTAATTGACGGCATGAATATGAAATTTGAGAATCAAACCGTCGGTGAACATTACGAATTGGTGGAAAGTAATTCTTTTTACCAAATAACATACCTTCCGACAACCTAACCAGCTGTATTTAGAGTACAACTTCGATTTCAGGGAAACAAATTAGTATCCATATTAGAGATATGCACCTATATTTCATGTATGAATAAGAAAATTTTAAGTCAAATCGTTGGAGAACGTCACAATCTGCTTTTAGTGATGCACAGCTGAGTCATTAGCGTCACCCATTCTGTGCTACCGCGAGTCAAACCAGGTATTCCGGGAGTAAATGTGCTGAGCTGTATTGGCAAGTGACACCTTGAATCACGGTAGTAATATTAATGTACCTTGACACACCGTTCTTGAACGTTACATATTGGAATAGAGACAAATTTTTGCCTGATACCTTACCGTCAGAGAACCTAACACGCTGTAGCGTGATTGCTGCTTAATATTCATGGAATCAAATTACTAGACATTTTAGCGGACGGACACCACATGATTGTGTATAAATACCGGCATCGAGATTCAAAGCGTTCGAGAACGTTACCACCTTTCTTGAGAGGTGAACGGGTAAGTTAATAGTCTCACATATCTTGGGCTTCCGAGACTGAAGCCTGGTATTCCAGGAATATGTCCAATTAACAGTATTGGCAATAGACACCTTCAATCAGGGTATGAATATTATAGTACAAATGTCTATCTGTCGCAAAACAGTACCAGTTTGTAAAGACTCACCCTTTTTACCGTATACATTACCTTCCTCCATCCTAACCCGCTGTAGCCAGTGACATTTTTAGTGCTCACGGAAACAAATTAGTAGACATTTTAGCAGACGGACTCCTTATTTTCATGATCAAATAGAATGATCGAGATTGAAAAGGTTAGTGAACGATCCCACCTTCTATATGAGACGAACGACTAAGTCAATGGCGACAGCTATCCTGCGATTCCGAGAGACAAACCAGGTATTCAGGGAGCAAATGCGCTGAACAGTATTGTCAATAGACGCATTGATTCACGGTTCGGATATTAAAATAGGGCGTCAAGCCTATGTAGAACGTTACCTGACGGTATAGAGTCAAACAATTTACCTACAGCTCTACCCTCTGAGATGCTAACCCGCCGTATCGGAAGTATAAATACGTGTTGAGAGAAGCACATTATCATACATTTTAGTGGCGCGACCTTAAATACTTGTATGAATTGGAATATCGGTGGTCAAACCGATCGAGAACGGTACCACCCTCTTTGAGAGTTGAACGGCTATGACAATAGCTTCACCTATCCTGTAGTCCAGGGAGTCAAACCAGGTGTTGCGGGGCAAAATTCGCTGAAGAGTTTTGGCAACATGCACTTTAGTTCGTGGTTTGTATGTTACTGTGGAGCGACGAACCGTTTGAGTGCATTACCAATTGGTTTAAGGTCAACCGTTTTGCTGGAGGGCTTAGCATCCGCGGAATTCACTGGCATCATCGACAGAATAAGTTCGTGCCCTCAGAAAAAAATTAGTGTTCATTTCAGTGCCGGGCACATTGGCTTCATGTGCGATTTAGAAGATCGTGGGTTTCACCGCTCGAGAACGGTGCCACCTTGTGTGAGGGACGAACGGCTAAGTCAATAGCTTCGCCCATCCTGCAATTCCGAGAGTCAAACGAGGTATATCAGGAGTAAATGCGCTGTACAGTATTGGCAATAGATACCTTAGATCGCGGAGTGAATATAAAAATACAGTGACACACAGTGTGAAAACGTTACTTATTTCTATAAAGTATAGCTACGTGTTTAGGGAACCACATTTGTAAACATCTTATTGACGCGGAACATAGTTTCATAATGAACCAGAGGATCGAGGATCAAACCGCTCGAATAAGTTACCACCTTCTGTGGCAGACGAACGGCTAAGTCAACAGCTTCACGTATCCTGTGATTCCGAAAGTCAAACCAGATATTCCGGGATTAAATGCGCTCTACATTATTGGCAGTGGACAACTTAATACGCGGTTCGAAAATTAAGGAAGAGTGTCAATCTGTTTATAGCGTTATCAATTGGTATGAAGTCAAACGCTATACCGAAGGCCTAACCTTCCGACAACCAAACCTGGTTTAGCTACAGGAATCACTGGATGGGTGAAGCTGCTGACGTCGCCGTTCGATACTCAAAGAAGGTGCTAGCGTGATCGAGCGGCCAGACCATCGATCTCATTATCCATACATGAAACTATGGCTCCCGTCACAGAAACGGACACTAATTTCTTTCCGTGTTCGCGATGTAATACTCTCGGTACGGCGAATTCGAGTTTCGGAGGGTAAGGCATTCGGAAAACCGTTTATCTTTATAGCAAATAGTAACGGTCTCGCAAGGCGTGACGCTCTATTTTAATATTCACTCCGTGAATTATGGTATCTTTTGCCAATACTGAACAGCACATTTACTGCGGGAATATCTCGTTTTACTTTCGGAATCGCAGGACAGGTTAAGCTGTTTACTTAGCTGTTCGTCTCTCACAGGCAGTGGAAACGTTATCGAGCGATTTGATACACAATTTTAATATTCAAACTGCGAATTAATTTGCTTTCTGCCAATACTGTTCAGCTGATTTACTACAGAAAAACCTTATTTGGCTCTCGGAATCACAGGATATGTAGAGCCATTGACTTAGCCGTTCGAACATCATAGTGGGCGATAACGTTCTCCAACTGCTTGACCCACGATTTTCTAATTCAAGCCCGAAGGTAAGGTGCCCATCACTGGAATGAGCTAATTTTTTCATCTGAACACGAAGTTGCACCCTTGATACAGCGGGATAGGTTTTCGGATGGTAAGGTCTTGGGTAAAATGTTTAACTCTATACCAATTGGTAATGATCTCCGTTAGGTTGACCCTCAACTTTAATGTTCATTCCGTTAATTATGCTCTCATGTGCCTGCACCATTCAGCGGATTTCCTCCCGTAATGACTAGTTTGACAATCGGAATAACAGTATAGGTGTAGCTTGTGACAGAGTTGTGCGTCTCTCAAAGTAGGTGGCACCTTTCTGGAACGATTTTACACTTTATCCTCTAATTCATACATGAAATTAAGGGGCCAGTCACCAAATTGTATACTAATGTGTTGCCCCAAACACATAGGTATGCTCTCGATTGGGCGGGTTAGCTTCTCGGACGGTAAGGCATTCGGTAAAACGTTTGACTGTATACCAACTGATAACTCTCAAACGCATTAACGCTCTACTTCAGTATGCACACCTTGAATTAAGGTGTCAATTGCCAAATCTGTTCAGTGGACTTACTCCAGGAATACCTGGATTTACTCTCCGAGTTACAGTATGGGAGAAGCAAATGACTTTGCCGTTCGGTCCTCAAAGAGGGTGGTAACGTTCTCGAATTGTTTGACACTCAATCCTTATAGCTGGTGCGTGACATTAAGGTGCCCGACACTAAGATGCAATCGAATTTGCTTTTCCGCACACGAAGTTCTACTCTGGATACAGCGGGTTAGCGTCGCGAAGGCAAGGTTTACAGTGAAGTGTTTGACACTGTACCAATACGTATCGATCTACGCCGACCTGAGTCTGTACTTTAATATTTGTCCATGCAATAGGGTGCATAAGGCCAATACTCTACAGCGGTACTACTACCGGAACACCCAGTTTGAATGTCGGGTTCACAGGATTCGTGAGACTACTGACTTATGCGGCCGACACTAAATCAAGGAGGTAACGTTCTCGAACTGTTTGATCCTCGGTCTTCTAATTCATAGATGAAATTAAGGTGGCCGCCCCTAAAATGTATACTAATTTCTTTCTCTGAACACGAAGTCGTTCTACCGACCTAATGCGTTTCGCTTTCGGAGTGTAAGGGATTCAGTAAAACGCTTGACATTATTCCTATTGGTATAGTCATCAAACAGATTGACTCTGTATTTTAATATTCATACCGTGAATTAGTGCGCCTGATGCCAATACTGCACTGCGGATTTATTGCCGGAATTCCTGTTGCCACAATCGTAATCACAGAATAGGTGAAGCGATTGACTTATCGGTTCAGCTTTCAAAGGAGGCTGTAACGTTCTCGATCAGTTTGACACTCGATCTTCTAATTCATACATGAAATTACGATGCCCGTGACTAAAATGTATACTAGTTCTATCACGGGAGATCTAAGCAAGGCAATATCAAAAGCGGGTTGTGTACACGGAAGGAAAGGTATTGGGTAAAAGGAGTGACTTCATACCAATTTGTATTATTTTCGACGTTCTGACTTTCAACCATAATATTCACTGCGTGGTTCAAGGTGTCCATAGTCAGAACAGTTCAGCGCTTTATTCCTGGAATAACATGTTTGACTGACGGAATCACAGGATGGGTTAAGTTATTGACTTAGCAGTGCGACTCTAACAAATGGTGACAGGTACTTAGTTTGACTCTTTACCAATAAGTATCCTTCTCCATAGCTTCGACTCTGTACATTACCGATAATACCGTCAATAATGTTCAGACGATTTACTCCATGGAAAACAAGGTTTGACTCTCGGGATCACAGGATGGGTGAATCTATTGACATAGCCGTCTGAATCTCAAAGCGGGTGGTAACGTACTCTAATGCTCTGACCCTCGGTGTTCTAGTTCATAAATGAAATTAAGTTGACGTCAATAAATTGTATACTAATGTGTTTCCGTAATCGCTAAGTTATTCTCTCGATACCGATGCTTAACTATAAGGAGGGTATGGTCTTTGGTAAAGTGTTCGACTTTGTAGCAATTGGTAACCTTCTCAAGCGGTTCGACACACTATATTAACATTCATTCCGCGAATTAAGGTAAATATTGCCAACAGTGTGCAGCGGATTTACACCCGGAATACCAGGATCGACTCTCGGAATCGCATGGATAGGTGAAGCTGTTGACGGAGCCGTTCGTCCCTCTCAGAAGGTGTCAACGCCCTCGAGCGGTTTGACACACGATCTTCTAATTCATAAATGAAGTTGGTGTCCGTCACTGAAATGAATACTAATTTCTTTCTCTGATCACGAACTTGAACTCTGGCTGATGCCGGTAAGGTTCGCGTGAGGTAAGGCCTTCTTTAAAACGTTTGATTTCATACAAATTGTTGACGCCGTCAAACGGTTCGATGCTCTACTTTAATATATAAACATTGAATTAATGTGTCTGTTGGCAGTAATATGCAGCGGATTTGCTCCAGGAGTATTTGGTTTTATGCTCCGAATCGCAAGATAGGGAAGCTATTGACTCAGCCTTTCCATTCTCATACAAGGTGATAACGATCTCAAGCGATTCGAAGCTCGATCTTCTAATTTATTCAGAATTTTAAGGTGCCCGTCACTGATATAAAGACTACTTTGTTCTTCTGATCACGAAGTTATTCTCTCGAGAAGCCGGTGGGGTTCGTGGATGGAAAGGCATTCGGTAAAACAGTTGACTTTAATCCAATTTGTCACGACATCAAACGATTAGACGCTCTAAAAATTTTTTTCACTGAGCACGAAGATGTACCCACGATAAAGCAGGTTATGTTCTCGGCAGGTATGGCATCAGGTAAAAGAATATATCGCAATGCCAGTAGCTAACGTTCTCAAACGGTTTGACGCTCTGCTATATAATACATACCGAGACATAAGGTGCCCATTGTCAATACTGTTTGGCGGATTTGCTCTGGAAACACAAGGCTTGACTCTCGCAATCACAACAATGGGTGAATCTATTGACTCAGCCGTTCGAATTTCAGAAAAGGTGGTAACGATCTCGAACAGTTTGGTACTCGATCCTCTAATTCACAATGAAAATAAAGTGTCCGTCTGCTGAAACGTCAACTAATTTGTTTCCCTGAACCAGAAGTTATACCCACGATACCGCGGGTTATGCTCTCGGGAGGTGCGGTATCCGGTATGGAGTATGACGTGATATCAATAGGTATCGTCCTCCAGCGGTTTGACTCTGTACCTTAATATTTATATAGTGAGTTCAGGTGTTTGTTGCCAACACTTCTACTCTTCTACTTCACACATGAAGTTACGGTGCCCGGACCTAAAATGTGCACAAACTTTTTCCTCTGATCACCATATCATACTCTCGATAAAGCGCGTTAGGCTTTCGGAGGGCAATGTATTCGGTAAGGGAAATGACATTATTATGACTTAAATAATGTGCTCGTAAATAAAAGGTATACTGATACGTCCCTCTGAACACGATTGTGTACTCAAGATACAGCGGGTTTGTGCATCAACGGTAAGGTCTTCGGTCAACGTTTGACCTTATACCAATTGGTAGCGTCTGAAACGAATCCACGCTCTACTTTAACATTTCAAACCGTGAGTTAAGGTGTCTCATGCCGAAAGTGATCAGCGGATTTACTCCTGAAATACCTGGTTTGACTCTCGGCATCACAGGATAGGTGAAGTTATTGTCTTAGCGTTTCGACTCCCGAAGAAGGTAGTACCTTTCTCTAACGGTTCGACTCTTGTTTTTGATATTTATACATGCAAATGTCGTGTCCGTATGCTAACATGCCTACTAATTTCTATCCGCGTACATTAAGGAAGACACACGCTACAGCGTGTCTGGTCCTCTTAAGGTAAGGTCTTCAGTTAGACGTTTGAGTTTATACCAATTCGTAACATTCTCGCACGTATTGACTTTCTACTTTAATATTCATACCGTGAATAAAGATGTCTATTGCTCAACTGTTCATCGTATTTACACCCGGAATACCTGGTATGTATCTCGGAAGGACAGGATTGGTGTAGCTATTGGTATAGCCGCTCGTCTCTCCCAGAAGATGGTAATGTTCTCGAAGAGTTTGACACTCGAATTTCGAATTCGTTCATGAAATTAAGGCTCCCGACACTACAATTTATAATAATTTGTTTCACTGAACACGATGTTATAGTCTCGATACCGCGGGTTAGATTCACCGCAGCTATTTTTTCGGTAAAATTTTGACTCGATAAAAATTGGTACCGTTCTCAAATCGTTTGGCGCTCTGCTTTAATATTCAAGCCGTTATATAAGGTGATTATTACCAGTCCTGTTCAGCGGATTCACTCCCGGAATACCTGGATTTACTCTTGGAATCGCAAGTATAGGTGAAGCAATTGCTGTAGCCATTTGTCTCTCACACAAAGTGGCAACGCACTCGAGCGGTTTGATCTTCGTTCTTCTAATTCATACAGGAAGTTGAGGTGCCCGTCTCTAAATCGTATGCTTCTCAGTTTTGATCTCGGAAGGTATGGCATGCGATAAAGAGTGTGACGACGTACAAATTGGTAACGTTCTCTGCACCCTAATATTTATACCGCCATATAGGGAGTCTAATGCCAATAGTGTACAGCAGAGTTACTCCCGGAATACCTGGTTTGAATCTCGGAAACACAGTATAATTGAAGCTTTTGATTTAGCCGTTCGGCTCCCAAGGACGGTCGTATCGCTCACAAACGGTTTGACACTTGATATTCTAATTCATACATGAAATTATGGTGCCCATCTCTGAAATATCTAACAATTGCTTCCTCTGATCACCACGTTATCCCTCGATACAGCGCGCTAGGCTTTCGCAGGGTAATGTCTTCAGTATAATGTTTGACTTTGTGCCAATTGGTAACGATCTGAAACGGACTGGCACTCTTCTTTAATATTTAAACCGTGAATTAAAGTGCCCAGTGAAAATAGTGATCAGCGGATTCAGTTCCGGGATACCTGCTTTGACTCTCGCAGTCACGGCACAGGTGAAGCAGGTGACTTATCCGTTCGATACTCAAAGAAGGTGATAATGATCTCGATCTGTTTGACGCTCAATCGACTAATTCATACGTGAAATAAAGGTGCCCACCACTAAAACGTAATCTAATTTGCTAGTATGAAAACGGAGTTATGTCCTCGATGCAGGGGGTTATTGTCCCTGCCGGTAAAGTATCCGGTAAGAGGAATGACTCTATACGAATTGGTAATGGTCTCCAACGGTATGACTCACTACATTAATATTCTTGCCGTGAATTAAGGTGTCAATTGTCAATACCCTTCAGTGGATTTATTCTCCGAGTACCTGATCTGACCTTCAGAAACACAGGACAGGTGTCGCTACTGACACTTCAGATCGATCTCCGAAGAAGGTGGAAACGTTCCACAACGGTATGGTCCTCGATCCTCAAATTGCGTACATGAAATTAAGGTGCCCGTCGCTGTATTGTATACTAGTTTGCATCTAGTATTGCATACTACTTTGCATTAGGGTGTCTCATGCCTGTACTGTACAGCGGATTTACTCTCGGAATACCCGGTGCGACTCTCGGAATCACATGATAAGTGAAGCTATTGACATAGCTGTGCGACTCTCAAAAATGCTGCACTCGTTCTCGAACAGTTTGACTCGCAATTATTCTATTCATACATCAAAATAAGGTGTCCGACTGTTAAAATATCTACAAATTCGTTCCTGTGGACGCGAAGCAAGGCCATCGCTGCGGCGGCTTGCGTACTCGGAATGTATGTTGTAGGTTAAAAAGAATAACTCTATACTTATTGGTAATGTTCTTGGATGCTTTGACGCTTAACCTTAATATTCATGCCGTGAATTACGGTGTCTGTTGCCAAAATTGTTCAACGCATTTACCCCTAGAATACGTGGTTTGACTCTCGCTATCACAGGACAAGTGAAGCTATTGACTTATATGTGCGACTGCCAAAGAAGGTGGGATCTTTCTCAAAACGGTAGAGTCCAGATCTTCTATTTCATATATGAAAATAATTTGTTCTTCTGCTATAATGTCTACACATTTGTTTCCGGCCGCACTAATCATGACATTCGCTACAGCGGGTTCGGTTCATGGAAGCTAAGGCCTTCGGTAAAACGTTTGACTTTATGCATTCTATAACGCTCGCAAACGACTTGACTATCTACTTTATTATTCAAACCGTGAAATAAGGTGCCTATTACCGAAATTGAACGGCGCATTTACTTGCGGAGTAACTGGGTTGACTGTCCGAATCACAGGATAAGTGAAGCCATTGACTTAGTCGTTCATCTTTCAGAAGAGGTAGTAACTTTCTCGAACCATTTGACCCTCGATCTTCTAATTCATGCATGAAATAAAGGTGCCGCCAATAATATGTATACTAAGTCATTCTTTGCAGTATCATGTTATACTCTAGATTCAGCGAGTCTTTTATTCTGAGGGTAACGCATTCTAGACGAAGTTTGACCCTACACGATTAGATAATTATCTTGAGCGGCTTGGCGGCCTGCTTTGATATTCAAACCGTGAAATAAGGTGACAGTTGCCAATACCCTTCTGCGGATTTAATTTCGGATTACCAGGTTTGACTGTCGCAATCACAGGTCCCCGCAGATGCTGCGGTGGGCCCTCTGTTCCCATTGCAGTATGGGTATGACGTACTCACGGTGCCCGTGACGGCCGAACCTAGGCCGAGATGAGCAAGCACCTCATTCAGGAAATGAGGTGTCCTTACGCGCGGTATGACCAGGACGGCCCTGCATACACTGGTACCTGGGGAACCAGATCGAGCGCTGGGGCGGGCGAGCTTGGGCCCTTCGCCCAGCCGCTTGCTTGGGTTGCCCTCAAGGTGGAAGTGGTAAGCCCATACCGCGGGTTAGGGGGCCACGTCTTCGGACGGTGAGACCCTCCACGGGTGAGCTGCGTGAGATCAGCTCGGGCACTGGCCTACAGAGTCAGTAGGAACTTAGAAATTTCCGGTCAAACCAACGTTGGCGCGTAGGGATTGCATTCTACGAGCTAACTGGTAAGTGCGTGATAAGGTGGGCCGCGTACTGCGCTGATTCGGCGTATATCAATCCCGCGCTCATGGGGACCGTGTCCTTAGGCCCTAGTGGCCGGTACGGCACAATTAAATTTCCGACACACGTTGTCGGAAGCACAGAATAGGTGGAAGTATTGACTTATCCGTTCAAATCTCAAAGAGGGTGGTAACGTTCTCGAACGGTTTGACCATCCATCTTCTAATCCACACATGAAGTTAAGGTGCCCGCCGCTCAAATGAATACTAATTCGATCCACTGAACACGATGTTATATTCTCCATACAGCGGGCTAGTTTTGCGGAGTGTAAAGTCATCGGTAAAACGTTCGACCTTATACCAATTGGTAATGATCTCAAACGGTTTGACGCACTGCTTTATCATTCAAATCGTGAATTGAGGTGTTTATTGCTAATACTGTTCAGCGGATTCACTCCCGGAGAACCTGTTTGACTCTGGGTATCTTATGATATGTGAGGCTATTGATTTAGCCGTTCGTCTCTCACAGAAGGTGGCAACGATCTCGAACCGTTTTGCACCTGATGTCCTAATTCATAAATTAAGTTAAGGTGCGCGTCTCTGAAATGTCTAATAATTCGCTTCTATGAGCAAGAAGTTATGCTCTCGATACTGCTGGTTGCCATATCGGAAGGTAAGGCCATCGGTACAAAGTTTGACCCTATACCCCACACGTAACGTTCTACAACGGTTTGGATTTGTACTTTAATATTTATACCGTGGAACAGGGTGTATAATTCTAATATTGTACAGCGGACCTACTCCCGGAATGCCTGGTATGACGTGCAGCATGTCAGGATAGGTGAAAGTAATGACCTATTCTTTCGACACTCAAGGAACGCGACAACGTTATCGATCGGTTTGATACTCTTTCTTCTAATGCATACATGAAATTATGGCGTCCGTCTGTAAAATGTAAATTAATTTGCTTCCCTGAGCACTAAGTTATGCCCACCATTCAGCGGATTATCTTCTTGGATAGTAAGGCTTTCGTTAAAAAATTGACTCTATTCCAATACGTATCGTTCGACAACACTTGGACTCTGCACTTTAATATTCATACCGTGAATTAAGGAGTTTATTGCCAATACTCTTCAGCGTACTTATTCCCTATAATACCTGATGTGACTCTCGGAATCACCGGATAGATTAAGCTATTGAGTAACACGTTCGAATATCATAGAGGGTGTTAACGTTCTCGAACTGTTTGATGCCCGATATTCTAATTCACACATAAAGTGAAGGTGCGCGTAACTGAAATGAAAACTAATTTCTTCCTCTGAACAGGAGGTCCTACTCCCGACATAGCGGGTTAAATTTTCCTGAGGGTAAGGTCTTCGGTAAAACGTTTGACTTTCTGGGAATTGGAAACGGTCTCAAACGGTTGGACGCACCTCTTTCATATTCATACAGAGAATTATAATGTTTATTGCCAATACAGTTCAGCGTATTTACACCCTCATTACCTGATTTTACTCTCGGAATCACAGGATAGGTGATGCTATTGACCTAGCCGTTCAACTTTCTGGGAGGGTATTAATGTCCTCGAACGGTTTGATCATCGAAATTCCAATTCATTCATGAACGTAACGAACTGTCAATAAAGTGTATACTAGTGTGTTTCCCTAAACACTACGGTATACTCTCGATACGGCGATTTAGCTTCTCGGGCGAAAAAGGCTTTGGTTAAGGGGTTGACTTTATACCAATAGGTGACGTTCTCAAACTTTTCACGGTCTACTTTAATATTCAAACCGTGATTTAAGGTGTCCGTCGCGAATAGCGTACAGCGTACTGATTCTCGGAATATCCGGTTTGACTATCGGAATAACAAGAGACGTGAAGCTATTGATACTACGTTCGTCTCTCAAAGAATGAGGGATCGTTCCAGAAATGTTTGACTGCCGATTTTTATTTTCATACATGAAAATAAGTAGTTCGTCTACTAAAACGACTACTAATTTGTATCTCTGGACAGGAAGCTATATTCTCGATACAGCGGACTTTGATATCAGCGTGAAAGGTATTCGGAAAAACGTTTCACTTCAACCAATTGGTAACGATCTCGAACAGTGTGGCGTTCTATTTCAATATTCAATAAGTTATGGTGTCCATTGCTAATAGAGTGGAGCGCATTTACTCCTGGAATGCCTGGTCTGTCCCTCGGAATCACGAGGTAGGAGATGCTAGTGACTAATCTGTTCGGCTCTCGAAGAAGGTGATAACGTTCTCGAGCGACTTTACACTCAATCCTCCTATTAATAAACGAAATTATAGTTCCGGCCTGCTAAAAGAACTATTAATTTGTTTCCGTGAACACTGTGCACGACCCTTGCTACAGCGTGCTATATTCTCCGCTAAAAATTTGTCTCTATAACAATTGGTAATGTGCTCCAACGGTTTGACTGCACTCACGAACACTCATACCGTGAGATGGGATACCTATGGCCAATAGTGTTTACTGCATTTACTCCTGGAACACCCCGTTTGATTCTTGGAATCACAGGATAAGTGAAGCTATTGACTTAGGTGTGCGACTCTCAAAGAAGGTAGGTAACGTTCACGAGCAGTTTGACCCTCGATCTTCTAATTCGAACAGGAAGTTAAGGTGTTTCTCTCTAATTTTTCTACTATTTTGATATCATTAAGGCTTAGAATGACGCTCCCAACGGCAGATTGGTCTTCTGGGAAGGAGCGGCCTTCGGTAACAAGTTTGATCGTATACGAATGGGTAACGATCTACAGCCGTTTGGCGCCCTACATTAATATTCAGATCATGAATTGAGGGTCCCATTGTCAATTCGTACCACCGGATTTACTACCTGAATACCTGGGTTGGTTCCCGGACTTGCAGTATAATTGAAGCTATTGACATAACCGTTCATGTCTCAAGGAACGCCGTAACGCTCTGTTACAGTTTGACTATCGATATTCTAATTCATACATGAAATTAATGTGTCCGTCACTAAAATCTATTCTAATTTGCTGATCTGAGCACGAACTTATTTTGTTGATGAAGCCGGTGATGTTCGCCGAAGGGAAGCATCTCTGTAAAACGATTGACTTTATACCGATTGGTAACACTCTCAAACGGTTTGACACTCTACTTTAATATACAAACCGTGAATTAAGGGGCTCGTCACCCAAAAGTATAACAATTCGTACATCTGAACACGGTGTTATACTCTCGATACAGCGGGATAGTTTTTCGGAGGATGAGGTCTTCGGAAAGACGTTTTACTTTACTGCAATTGGTAACGTCCTCAAATGGTATTTCCCCTCATTTTAATATTCAAACCGTGAATTAAGGTGTCTATACGCTATACTGTTCAGGGTATTTACTCCAAGAATAACAGGTCTGAATTTCGGAATCACTGGATGTATGATGCTATTGACTTAGCCGTTCGAATCTGAAAGAAGGTGGTAACATTCTCAAATCGTTTGACGCTCCATTTTGATATTCAAACTGTGAATTATGTTATCTATTGCCGAAACACTTCAGCGGATTTACTCCCGTATTACCTGATATGAATCTCGGAATCAGAGGATAGTCTATGCTAGTGACTTAGCCTTTCGTCTCTCACATAATGTGGCAAACGTTCTCGTACGGTTTGACACTCGAACTTCTAATTCATGCATGAAATTAAGGTGCACGGCACTAATATGTATCGTAGTTAGTACCTCTGAAAACGGCGATATACTCTCGATACAGCGGATTAGTTTTTCGGAGAGTAAGGCCTTCGTTAAAAAGTTTGACACTATACGAATAAGTGTCATCTGCAACGGATTGACGCTCAACGCTAATATACAATCCGTGAAATAAGGGATCTATTGGCAATACTATATGCCGGATTTACTCCCGGTATACGTTGCTCGGCCCTCGGAATCACAGGTTATGTGAAGCTCTTGACTGTGCCGTTCGACCCACGAGGTCGCTTTGTTACGTTCTAGACCGGCGGGATTCTTGATTTCCTGATTAATACATGAAATCAAGTTGCCCGGCACTAAATGGTATAATAATTTGTTTCTCCGTACAAGAAGTTATACTCTCGATACAGCGGATTAGATTCTCGGATGGTAAGACCTTCGGTCAGAGGAATGGCTATGTACAAATTGTTAACGTTCTGCAACGTTATCACACGGTATATTAATATTTACACCGTGAATTAATCTGTCTAGTGCAAATACCGGTCAGCGGACTTTCTCCCGGGTACCAGATTTGTCTGTCGGGATCGCAGGAATACGCGGAGCTATTGAGTTAGCTGTGCGGCCCTCAAGAGTTGTGGTATCGTCCTCGAACGGTTCCAGTCTCGATCTTCTAATTCATGCATGAATATAATTTGCCCATCAATAAAGTGTGTACTCATTTGTTTCTCCGAGCAGAATATTATAACCACGGTACTGCGCCTTATGTTCCCGGACGGTAAGGAATGCGACGAGCAGCATGACGTTATACCAATTGGTAACGTCCTCATACGGCTGGGCTCTCTACATTCCATATATACCGTGAATTAATTTGCCCCTTGAGAATGATCTTCTGCGCGTTTACCCCCTGAATAACTGGCACGGCCCTCGGAATAACAGGATAGGTGTGTCAATTGATTTAGCTGTGCGACCCACAAATAGGGTGGTATTGTCCTCGGAAGTTTCTGTCCTCAATTTTCTAATCATTACATGAAATCAAGGCGCCCGTGAATAAATTGAATAACATTTTGTTTCTCTGTACACGAAGTTACACGGTCGATACAGCTGGTTAATTTCTCCGAAAGTAAGGCCATCTGTCAAATGTTTGACACTGTACCAGTGATTATCGTCTCGCAGTGGATTGACTCCATACATTAACATTCATACCGTGAATAGATGTGTCAATTGACAATTCGGTTCAGCAGATTTACTCCGGGGAAACCTGGTTTAACTTTCGGAATCGCAGAATAGGTGAACCTGTTGACTTAGTCGTTCGACCCACAAAGCGGGTGGTAACGATCTCGATTGGGTTGATAACGGACGTTCTAATTCATACATGAAATTAGGGTGATCGTCAGGGAAATGAATACTAATTTGTTTCCTTAGACAGAAAAGTTATACTCTCGATGCAGCGGGTTATCTTCTCGGATGCTAAGGCCGTCCGTAAAACGTTTGACTCCATACCAATACGTAATGTTCTACAACGGCTTGGATCTGTAATATGATATATGAGCCGTCAAATAGGGTGTCCAATGCCAATACTGTACAGCGGATTTGCTCCCGAAATACCTGGCTTGGCTTATGGAATCACAGGATAAGTGAAGCTACTGATTTAGCCGTTCATCCCGCAAAGGGGGTGGTAACGATCTGGAGCGGTGTGACCCTCGATCTTCTAACCGATTCATAAAATTAAGATGCCCATCACTAAAGTTTATACAAATTTGTTTCCCTCAACTCGAAGCAAAACCCTCGTTATAGCGGGTAAGGTCCCATCAGGTAAAAAGTTTAATACCATGCATATACGTAACGTTCTACAGGGGTTTGACGTCCTACCTTAATATTCATAGTGAGAAATGACGTGTGTATCTCCAATACTCAGCGGCACATTTACTCCTGGAATACCTGGTTTGACTCTCCGAATCACAGGATAGGTTAAGCTACTGACTTATCGGTACTATTCTCAAACAAGGTGGGATTGTTCACGAACTGATTGACTCTGATCATCTTGTTTATATATGATATTATGGTTCCCGTCACCAGAATGAATACTAATTTGTTTCTCTGAACACAAAGCGAGACAATCCCTGCAGCCGGATATTTCCGCCAAAGGTAAGGTTATCTGCAAAAAGAATGACGTCATATAAATGTGTAATTTTCACAGACGGTTTGAATCTCTATCTTAATATTCAGGCCGTGAATTAAGCTGCCCAATGCCAATACTGTTCGGCGTATTTACTCCCGGAATAACTGTTTTGACTCTCGGAAACACTGGATGGGTGAAGCTATTGACTTAGCCTAGCGATTCCCAAAGGGGATGGTAACGATGGCGAAAGGTTTGACGCTTAATCTTTATAATTATATATGAAGCTAAGGTGACCGTCACTAATATGTAAAATAATTGGCTTCTCTAACCACGAAGTCATACTCTCGATACTGCGGGTTATCTTCTCGGAACGTAAGACCTTCGGTAAAAGGTTTGACTTTATTGGAATAGCTAACGCACTATATCGGTTTGACGGTCTGCCTTAATATTGATACCTCGATCTGTGGTGTATGTTGCCAATAGTCTATGTGGCATTTGGTCCCGAAGAACCTCGTTTGATTCATGGAATGATAGGATAGGTGATACTAATGACTTAACTGTTCGACTCACAAAGGAGGTGGTAACGATCTCGAACGTTTAGACGCTGGATCCTCTAAATCATGCATGAAATTAACGTGCCCCTCTTTAATATGTCTACTATTTTGTTCCCATGAAAGCTAAATACGACGCGGCTAGCGGCGGAATGGTCTTCTGGGAAGGTGCGACCATCGGTACCAAGCATGATCGTATACGTATAGGTAACGTTCTACAGCGGTTTGACGCTCTACCTTAGTATTCAAACCGTGAATTGAGGGTCCTGCTGTCAATACTTATCTCCAGATTTACTCCCGGCATACCTGGTTTGGCTCTCGGAGTTACAGTATAATTGAAGCAATTGACTATGCCGTTCAGCTCCCAAGGACGGTTGTAACGATCACAAACGTTTGACACTCGATTTTCTAATTCATGCATGAAATTGAGATGCCCGCCACTGAAATGAGTACTAGTTTCTTCCTGTGATCAGGAAGTTATACTCTTGATAGAGCGGGTGTGGTTAGCGGAAGGTACGGCATTCGGTAAGACCTTTTATCTTTATAACAGTTGGTAACGGTCTCAAACGGTTCGACGCTCAATTTAAATATTCAAACCGTTAATTCCATGTATGCATCAGAAGCTAGACTGTCAAACCGTTAGACAACGTTAGCACCTTCTTTGGGTGTCGTGCGGGTAAGCCAATATCATCACATATCCTGTGATTCAAAAAGTCAAACCAGGTTTTCCGGGAGTACATCCTCTGAAGAGTATTGGTAATAATAACGTCAATTCATGGTTTGAATGTTAAACTCGAGAGTCAATTCGTTTGAGAACGTTACCAACGACTATAAATTCATACGATTTTCAGAAAGTCTTACCGCCCGAGAAGCTAAATCGCCATATCGAGAATATAACTTCGTCTTTAGGAAAAGATACTATTATACATTTTAGTGAAGGATCACTAAATTCATGTTTGAATTGGAATATCGATGGTCAAACCGCTCGAGAAAGTTATCACCGTCTGTGACAGATGTACGGCTATGTCAACAGCTTCACCTATCATGCAGTTCGGAGAGTCAGAGCAGGTATTCCGGGAGAGAGTCCGTTGAAGACTTTTTGCAATAGACTCATTACTACTTGGTTTGAATATTGCAGTAAAGCGTCAAACAGCTTGAGAACATTATGAATTGGTATAAAGACAAACGTTTTACCAAAGGCCTTACCTTCGGCGGAACGCACCGGCTTCATCAAGAGTATAAGTTCGTGATCACAGAAAAATATTAGTACTCATTTCAGTGACGAGCACCTTAGCTTCTGGTACGAATTAGCAGATGAAGGGCCAATCAGCTCGAGAGCGATACCACCTTGCTTGAGTATCGAACGGCTGAGTAAGTAACTTTACCAATCCTGTGACTGCGAATGACAAACCAGGTATTCCGGAACTAAATCCGCTTAAGACTTTTGGCAATAGGCAACTTAATTCACGATTTGAAGCTTATCGCATACCGTCTAACCGTTGCAGATCGCTACCAATAGCTATAATGAAAAACGTTTTACCGAATATCTTACAGTCCGGGATGCAACCCCGCCGTATCGAGAGTATAGCTCCGTGTTCTGAGAAAGAAATTAATCTTCATTTTAGGGACGAGCACCTTAACATCATGTATGAATTAGAAGATCGAGGATTAAACTGTTCGAGAACATTACCATTTTTTGTGATAGACGAATGGCTAAGTCAATGGCTTCAGTGGCTTCAGCTATCCTGTGATTCCGATAGTCAAACCTGGTTATCCGGTAGTCATTCCGCTCTAAACTATTGGCAACTGACACCTTAATTCACGGTCTGAATGTTAAAGCACAGAGTCTAACCCTCGCAGAATGATACCTATTGGTATAATGTCAAAAGTATTTCCTAAGACCTTCACTTCCAGGATGATAACCCGTTGTATCGAGAGTACAACGTCGTGATCAGGGAAACAAATAACCATACGTTTTAGTGTGGGGCTCCATAATTTCATATATGTATTAGAAGAGCGAGAGTCAAACCATTCGTGAACGTTACCTGCTTCTTTGAGAATCGGACGGCTAAGTAAATAGCTTCACCTATCCTGTGATTTCGACAGTGATACCAGGTATTCCGGGAGTAAATCCGCCGAACAATATAGACACTAGACACCCTGTTTCGCGATTTAAATTCTTAGAGTACAGAGTCAAACGTCCTAGAACCTCACGTATTGGTATAGAATTAATCTTTCTACCGATGGCCTTGTCTTCCGAACAGCCAGCCCGCTATATCCAGAATATAACTAAGTGTTCACAGAAGCAAGTTAGTATCAATTTTCGTGGCGGGCCCAATTATTTCATGTTTGAATTAGAAGATGGGGGGACAAACCGATCGAGAACGTTACCACCTGCATTTGAATCGAAAGGATATGTCAATAGTTTCGCCTGTCGTATGATTGCGGAAGTCAGGAGAGATTTTCCGTGAGTAAATCAGCTCATCAGTATTGTCAATGTACACGTTCATTCACGATATGAATATTAAAGTAGACAGTCATACCGGCGGAGAACATTACCAATTCGTATTAAATCACACTTTCCACCGTATACCTTACTATGGCAGAGCCTAACCGGCTATAACCGAGTGTCTTGCTGATAGTTCACGGAAACTTATTAGTAGATATACTAACAGACCGAAACCACATTTTCAGGTCAGAATATGAAGATCGAGAGTCAAACCGATTGAGGATGTTACCACCGTTATGGAAAGTCGCTCAGCTATGTCAATAATTTCACCCTTCCTGTAACTCTGAGAGTCAAACCAGGTATTCCGGGAATAGGTCCGATCAACAGCGTAGAAAATAGATGCCTCAATTTACGGTTTGAAGCAGCGCGTCAAACCGTTTGAGACTTCTACCAATTGTCATAACGTCAAAAGTTTTATTGAATGCCAGAGCCTGCGAAAGCCTAACGCGCTATATCGAGAGTGCAACATGGCTGTCAGGAGAAGAAATTTGTATACATTTTAGTGACGGGCACCTTAACCTAGAGTATGAATTAGATGATCGAGGACCATACCACTCGGGAACGTTGCCACCTTCCATGAGAGTCCATGGACAACTGAATAGCTTCACGTATCCTGTGATTTCGACAATCAAACCAGGTTATCCGAGAGTGAATCGGTTGAAAAGTATTGGCAATTAAGATCTTAACTCACGGTTTGAATTTTAAATTATAGCGCGAAACCGTTTAGAAGCGTTTCCTGCTTCCATAAAATCAAACGGTCTTCCAATCAGCATTCCTTCCGAGAACCTAACCCGATGCAGGGAATGTGCTGCTTAGTGTAAACAGAAACAAATTAGTATACATTTTAGCAGACGGACAGATTTTATTCATGAATGAACAGCAAAATCGGGATTTAAACCGTTGAAGAACGCTCTCACTTCCTTCGAAAGTCTCACTTGCAACTCAATAGTTGCAACCTGTCCTATGATTGCGAGAGTTAGACAACTTATTCTAGGAGTCAGTGCGCTCATCAATATTGGGAGTAGGCACCTTAATTCACCGCATGAATATTAAGGTTGAGAGCTAAACCGTCGGAGAAAAATACCAAATGCTATAAAGTCATCCTTTATAACCTATAACATACAATCCGAGAACTCAAGCCATCGTAGCGATTGTCTTGCGCCGGTTTCACAGGAACGTACTTGTCGAGGCTTTAGGAGTCGGACAACATATTTTCGTGAAATAGTAGAATATTCGGGGGTCAAACCGTTCGAGAAATTTACCACCTTCTGTGAGCGACGATCGGCTAAGTCAATCGCTTCACCTATCCTTTGATTTCGATAGTCAAACCAGGTATTCCGGGAGTCAATCCGCTGTCCAATATTGGCAGTAGACACCTTAATTCTCGATATGAAAGTTAGAGTATAGATCAGTCAGTCGGAGATCATTACCAGTTGATATACAGTCATTCCGTTCACCGAATACTTTAGCTTCATAGAACCAAACCTGCTGTTGCGAGTGTCATGCTTAGTGCTCACGGAAGCAAGTTAGTATACATTTTAGAGACGTCCACTTCAACTTCATGTATGAATTAGAAGCGAAAGGGTCAAACCGCTCGAGAACGTTGCCACCTTCTGTGAGAGACGAACGGCTATGTCAATAGCTTCTCCCATCCTGCGATTCCATGAGTCAAACCAGGTACTCCGGGAGTAAGTCGTTTGTACTGTTTTGGCAATAGACACCATAATTCACGGATTGAATATTAAAGTTGAGCGTCAAATCGATTGAGCGCTATGCCAATTGGCATAAAGTCAAGCGCCTTTCCGAAAGCCTTTCATTCCGTGAAACTCACCGTCTTCATCGATACTATAAGATCGTGTTCAGAGAATGGAATTAGAATTCATGAAAGTAATGTGCACTTTAGCTTCATGTATGATTTAGAAGATCGGGTTGTCAAAGAGCTCGAGAACGTTACCGCACTCTGTGAGATTCGAGCGGATAAGTCCATAGCTTGACCAATTCCAAGATACCAAGAGTCAAATCATGTATTCCGGGAGTAAATTCGCTGAACAGTATTAGTAATAGACACCTTAATTCACGGTTTGATTATTAACTGAAACCGTCACACCGTTTGACATGGTTACGAATTGGCATAACGTCATACTCTTTACAGGATACATACCTTCCGAGCACATAACCAGCTGTATAGCCGATGGTATAACTTTGACCTCAGCGAACAAATTAGTGTACATGTTACTGACGCGCACCTCATTTTCATGTATGCATTGGAAGATCGAGTGCCAAACCTTTCGACAACCATAGGGTTATTACCTTACCTTATTCGAAATTCGCGCATGTACGTAAATTGCTGCAGCTATCCTGTGATTCCGAGAGGCAAATCAGCAATCCCAGATGTAAATGCGCTGAAAAGAATAGGCCATAGACACTTCAACCTACGGTATGAATATTTAAGTACAGAGTCAAACCGCTGGAGAAAGTTACCAATTGGTATTACGTCATACTCAATACCGGATTCCTTACGGTTTCGTGATCATAACACCCTGTATCGTGGGTGTAACTTCGTGTTCAGAGAAGCAAATTAATATACATTTTAGTGACGGGAACCTTAAACTCATGTATGAATAAGAATATCGAGTGTCAAACCGATCGTGAACGTTTCCATGCTCATTGAGAGTGGTATGGATAAGCCAATTGCTAAACCGATCCTGTGATTCTGATAGTCAAATCGGGTATTCCGGAAGAAAATCCGCTGCACTGTATTGTCGTTAGTCACATAACTTCACATCATGAATACTAACGTACAGCGTGAAGCCGGGGTAGTACGTTACGTATTGGTATAGAGTCAAACTTCTTACCGAAGGCCATACCTTCCGAGAACATCGCTAGCTGCATCGAGAGCATCACATTGAGTTCAGAGAATCAGAGTAGTATACATTTTTATGAGCGGCACCTCAATTACGTGTATCAATAAGAACATTGGTCGTCAACCAGATCGAGAACGTTATCACAAGGTGATAACGTTCTCGAGGGTCATACCGATCGCATTGGTCGTCAACCAGATCGAGAACGTTATCACAATTTATGACAATCGCACAGCTGGGTTAATAGCTTCACCTGTACTGTGGTTTCCAGAAACATACCAGGTATTCTCGGTGTAAATCCGATGAACAGTAATGGCAACAAGCACCAAATTTCACGGTTTGAATATTAATGTATTGCGTCGAACCGTTTGATAGCGTTATCAATTCGTATAAAATCAAAATGTTTCACCGATTTCCTTGCCTTTCGCGAACCTCACCCGTTTCACGGAGAGTATAACTTCGTGTTCAGAGAAAGAAAGTAGCATTCATTTCAGTGAAGGGCACCATCACTTCATGTATATGAATTAGAAGATCGCGAGACAGACTGTTCCAGAAGAACGTTATCACCTACTTTGAGGGCCGAACTCTTAAGTCAATAGCATGAACTATCCTTCGATTCCGTGAGCGAGACTCGTTATACTCGACTAAATCCGCTGTACAGTATTGGCATTAAACACTATATTTCGCGGTAGAAATATTAAGCTACAGATTAAAACCGTTGTAGAGCATTACATATTGCAATATAATTAAACTCTTTACTGAACTCTTTACCATCCGAGAACCAAACCCGCTGTATTAAGAGTATAACTTCGCGTTCGGAGAAGCAAATTAGTATACATTTCAGTGGCGGGCACCCTTATTTCATGTACGAATTAGAAAATCGAAGGGCAAACGTTTGAGAACGTTACCACCTTCTTAGCGAGTCATGCGGCTAAATCAATAGCTACACCTGTCCTGTGATTCCAAGGGTCAGACCAGGTATTCTGGGAGTCAGTCCACAGTGCAGTATAGCCGATGGACACGTTAGTTCACGGTATGAATACGAAAATAGAGCCTCAAACCGTTTGACAACGTTATCAATTGGTATACAGCGGAAGTTTTACCGAAAACCTTACCTTCCAAGAAGTGAACCCGTTGTAGCGAGTATCGTGCTTAGTATTCACGGCAGAAAATTAGAAGACATTTTTGCAGACTGAATCCTTATTTTTCAGTATGAATAGTATATTCGAGATTCAAACCATTCGAGAACGATCCCACCTTCTTTAAGTGTCGAACGGTTGAGTCAACAGCTTTTACCTGTACTGATATTTCGACAGTCAAACCAGGTATTCCGGCAGCCAATCCGTTGAACAGTATTGGCAATAAACACCATATCTCGTGGTATGAAAGTTAAACACCTGGCTTTATCAGTTCGAGAACATTAGCAATTCCTGTAAACTCAGCCTCGTTACCAGTTACCTTACCGCCCGAGAACCTATCACGCTGCACCGCGTGTGTTGCTTAATGTTGGGGGATACAAGTTAGTTGACGGTTTAACTTACGGAAGCCCAATATTCATGTGTGGATAGAAAAATCGACAGTCAAAATTTCGAGAAAGTTATCCCCTTTTTTAAGATTCGAACGGCTAAGTCAATAGCTCCACCCATCCGTTGATTCCGGGATCCAAACATGGTAATCCGATGGTAAATCCGCTGATGAGTATTGGCAATAGATACCTTACTCCACGGATCGAGGAGTAAAGTAGAGCGTCAAACCGTTTAAGAGCATTGCCAGCTGGTATAAAGCCAAACCTTTTACCCATGGCCTTACCTTCCGAGAAGCTATCCCGCTTTATCGAGGGCATAACTCCGTGCTCAGAAATGCAATTTAGTGTGAATCTTAGTGACGGACACCACAATTTCATTTAAAAATCAGAACATCGAGTGTCAAGCCGTTAAAGAACGATACGATCTTCATCGGGAGTCGAGCGGCGAAGTCAATAGCGTCACCTATCCTGTAACTTCGTGAGTCAACCATGTGTATTCCGCGAGTAAATCCGATGCACAGTATTGGAATAGACAGCTGAGTTCACGGTATGAATATTAAAGTACAGCGACAAACCGTCTGAAGTCGTAACCAATTCGTATAAAGTCATCCTTCTTACTGAATGCCTTACCTGCCAAGAATATTAACGAGCTGTAGGGCGCGACATGCTCGTTGTTGTCGGAAACAAATTAGCGGACATTTAGGCAGACGGAGACCGTATTTTCATGCATGAATAGGAAAACCGAACGTCATACCGTTCGAGAACGTTACCACGTTTTTTCAGAATAGAACGAGGAGTCAATAGCTTCTCCAATCCTGTGATACAGAGAGCCAAACCAGGTACCCGGCAGTATATCCGCTGAAGAGTATTGGTAATAGACAACTTAATACACGGTATGAATATTGAGGAAGGCCGTCACACCGTAGTAGAGCGTTTCCTATTCGTATTGAGTCAAATATAGTATTAAATGTCTAACCTTCCGCGAAGCTAAGCAGATGCACCGAAAGAACAACTTCGTGTTCAGAGAAGCAGGACATTATGCACGGCAGTCACGGGCACCTTAATTTCATGTATGGAATAGAAAAATTAGTGTCAAAACGTTCGAGAGCGTTGACACCTTCTTTGAGAGTTGAACGGCTAAGTCAATAGCTTCACCTATCCTGCGATTTCGAATGTATAACCAGATATTCCGGGAGTGAATGCGCAGTGCAGGATTGGGAGTAGGCACCCAATTCACGGTTTAAAAATTGATGCAGGCCGTCATACCCTTGTAGAACATTCGTGCTGTATTAAATATCTTACAGAATGCCTTACCCTCCGGAAAGCTGACCCGCTGTGTCGAGAGTATAACTTCGCGTTCAGAGATCGAAATTTGTGTTCGTTTCTGTGACGGAAGCCTTAGTTTCATGTATGAATAATGAGATGGATGGTCAAGCGACTCGGTAACGCAACCACCCTCTTTGAGAATCGAACGGTGACGTCAACAGCTCTTCACCCATCCTGAGATTCCTGTAGCTAAACCAGGTTTGGTTGGCGGAAGGTAAGGCCTTCGGAAAAGCTTTTGACTTCATACAAATTGATAACGCTCTAAAACGATTTGACACTCTTCATTAATATTCGAACCGTGAATTATGCTCTCAAGTGCATGTACCATTCAGCAGATTTCCTCCCGTAATGACTAGTATGACGCTCGGAATCACAAGGATAGGTTATGCTATTATCGCAGATGTGCGACTCTCACTGAAAGTGGTACCGTTCTCGAACGGCCTGACTCGATCTCGCTATTCGTACATGGAAGTATGCTTAAAAGTCTACTAGTTTGTTTCCCTGAACATTAGTCTCGATACTCGCTACCGCGGATTAAGTTCTCGAAGGGTAAGACCGTCGGTAAAAAGTCTGACTCTATACCAATAGGTAACGTCCAGCAACGGATTGACTCTCCCCTTTAATATTGATACCGCGAATAATGGCGTCTATTGCCAATACTATTCAGTGGATTTATTCCCGGTATACCTTATTTGACACTCGGAAGTACAGGATACATAAAGCTATTGACTTAGCCGTTCGACATTCAGAGTACGTGGAATCGTTCCCGAACTGTTTGACCCTCGACCTTCTAATTCATTCAGGAAATTGGGCTGTCGGTGACAAAACCGAATTGTAATTTGCTTCTTGAAACACAAAGTCATACTCTCGATACAGCAGGCTAGGTTCTCCAAAGTTAAGGCTTTCCGAAAAAGATTGATCATATACCAATTGGCAATATTCACCGACGGTTGGGACCTCTACCTTAATATTCATACCGTGAAATAACGTATCTAATGTCTATACCGTTCAGCGGGTTTACTCGCGGAATACCTGGTTGGTATCAATTATAGTATTGGTGAAGCTATTGGCGTAGCTCTGCGACTCACAAAGAAGGTGATATCGTTCTCAAACGGATAGACTCGCGATTTTCTTATGCATACGCGTAAATAACGTGTCCTTCGTTACGTGAATATTGAGCAAGGCCATCGCTACAGCGGATTGGTTTCTCGGAATGAAAGGTGTTCGGTATAATGAATGACTTTATATCCATTTATAATATTCATCGACAGTTTCAATCTCTACCTCAATTTTCAGAAAGTGAATTAAGGTGTATATTGAATATAATGTTCATGGATTTACTTCTTCAACACCTGGTATGACTCTCGGAATCGTGGAGCTACTGAAGCTAGTGACTTAGCTGTGCGAGTGCCAAAAATGGGGTAACGGGCTGGAATAGTTTGCCCCTCGATCTTCTAATACCTATATGAAGTTAAGGTGGCCGTCTCTGAAATGTATACTACTTTGCTTCTCAGATCACGAAATTATACTCTCGACACAGTGGGTCAAGTTTTGGGATGGTATAGCCGTCGGTAAGAAGTTTGACTCCATAGCATTAGGTAACGTTTTACAATGGCTTGACTCTGTACTCAAATATTTATATCCCGAAATAGGATGTCTAATGCCAATACTGTACGGCTGATTTGTTCCCGGTATGCCTGGCTTGACACTCGGAATCACAGGATAGGCGAGGCCATTGTCAGGCGATCGACTCCTAATGAAGGTGGTATCTATTTTTAATGGCTTGACTTTCGACTTTGAAATTTGTACATGAAGATGTGCTGCCCGCCTGCTAACAGGTCTACTAGTTTGTTTTGGTGAAAATTATGCAATGCACTCGCTACAGCGGGTTAGGTACTCGGATGGTGAGGTGTTCGGTAAACAGAATGACTTTGTAAGGGTATCGTTCTGCATCGTTTGACGCGCTACGTTAACATTCAAACCGCCAATTAAGGTGACTGTTGCCATTACTGTTCAGCGCAATTACATCCGGAATATCTGGTTTAGCTTAGGGAATCACACGATATGTGCTGCTATTGACTTTGCCGTTCATCTCTCAAAGAAGGTGGTGTCGTTCCTGAACGGTTTGACACACGATCTTCAAATTCATACATGAAGCTAAGGTGCCCGTCGCTAAAAAAAAAAAAAAAAACTAATTTCCTTCTGTGAACACGAAGTTATACTGTCGAAACGACGGGATTGCTTCTCCGAAGGTGAGGCCGTCGGTAAATGGTTTGAATTTATACAAATTCTTAAAGTTATACATGGTTTGACTGTGTGCTTTAATACTTATACCGTGAATTATCTTGCCACCTGCCAATACTCTTCAGCGGATTTCCTCCTAGAATACCTGTTTTGAGTCCCGGAGTCCCGCAGTGATGCTATTGACTTAGATGTGCGGCTCTCACGAAAGGTGGTCGGTTTGACTCTCGATCTGCTCTTTCATACACATGATTATGGTGTACTATCTAATACAATGCCCACTTATTTATTTAGATGAACACTAAGTTAGTCCCTCGCTACAGCCGGTTACTTTCGCGGAAAGCAATGTATTCGGCAAAATGTGTGACTGTATACCAATTCGTATCGTTCCACAGAGGGTTGACTCTGTTCTATAATATTTATACAATGAATTAGGGTGTCTAATTCTGTAAGCCGATTGACTCCCGGAATAACTGGCATCACTTTCGGACTCACAGGATTAGTGGTTATTCACTTGGCCGTTCGTCTTTCAAAGATGTTGGTGACGTTTTCGACAGTTTTGACTCGCGTGTTTGTTATTCATACATGAATTTAACGTGTCCGACTGCTAAAATGTCTTCCAACGTGTTTCCATGAACACTAAGCAAGGCACTCCCTACACCGATTTCGGCTTCTCGGAAGATACGGTCTTCGGTAAAGTGTTTGACCATATACCAATAGGTAACGATCTACAAGGTTTGACTCTGTATTGTAGTATTTATACCGTGAATTAAGGTGTCTGTCGGCAACACTCATCAGCGGATTTACTCCCGGAATACCTGGTTAGGGTCTGCGAGGCAAAGGATACATGGAGCTATTAACCAAGCTGTGCCGCTATCAAGAAGGTCGGTAACGTTCTCGCACGGTATGACCCACGATCTTCGTATTCATAACGAAATTAAGGTCCCCGTTAGTAAAATGTTTACTAATTTCTTTTTTCTATACACGTAGCTATACTCTGGATACAAGGGGTTATCCTCTCGAACGGTAAGGCATTCCGTATAACGTTTGAATGTGTAGCAACTAGAAACGTTCTCGAATCGTTTGACCCTCGATCTCCTAATTCATGCATGAAATTAAGGTCCTCGTCTGTAAATGAATATCTGTTCGTACTTCGGAAAACGCCGTTATACTCCAGATAGAGCGAGTTAGTATTCCGGTGGGCAAGGCATTCTGTATGAAGTTTGCCGCTACACCTATAGGCAATGTGCTACAACGGCTTGACAGCCTACTTTGATATCAAAACGTGAGATAAGGTGTCTATTGCCGATACTGTTCAGCAGATTTGTTCCCGGAATACCTGGTTTAACTCTCGGAATCAAGGGACAGGTGAAGGCATTGGCTTAGCCGTTCGTTTCTCACAGAAAGTGGTAACGATCCCTAACCGTTTGACGCTCGAGCTGATAATTCATACATGAAACAAAGGTACCCGTCATTAAAATTAGTGCTAGTTTCTGTTGGTTAACACGAAGTTATACTCTCGATGATTCGGGTGTGGTTCGCGGAAGATAAGGCCTCTGGCAAAACGTTTGACTTTACAGAAATTGGTAACGTTCTCAAACGATGTTACGCATGATTGTAATATTCACAGCGTGAATAAAGGTGTCTAATGCCAATACTGTACAGCGGGATTTCGCGCGAAATAACTGGTTTGTCTATCGTAGTCGAAGAATAGGTGAAGCTATTGACTTAGCCGTTTGACTCCCAAGAAGGATGGAACATTCTCGAGCGGTTATATTCCCGATTATTCTATTCATTCATGAAAATATGGAGTCCCCCTGCTTATATTTCTACTAGTTTGTTTCCGTGTGCATTAACCGCGACTCTAGCTACAGTGGGTTAGGTTAAAGGCAAGGTATCTGATAAAAAGTTTGACTTTATACCATTTGTTAATATTCTCCAACGGTTTGAATTTCTACATTAAATCACATACCAATAATTTATGTGTCTACTGCCAATACTGATCAGTGGATTCAATCTTGGTATGCCAGGCTTGACTCTCGGAACCACAAGTATAGGTAAAGGTATTGGCTAAACCGTTCGAGTCTCATAGAAGTTGGTAAAGCTCTGGAACGATTTGAGACTCGATCTAGTTATTCAGACATGAAATTAAGTTGCCCGTCCCTAAATTGTATACCAATTCGTTCACAGCAGCACCATGTTACGCTCTCGATACAGCGGGATAGTTCTGCGGAGCGTATGGCCTTCAGTAAAGCATTTGACTATATACCAATTGGTAACGCTCTAAAACGGTTTGGTGAACGGATTTAATACCCATTCCGTAAACTGAAGTATATGTTGCCAATGGAGTACACTGGAATTACTCCCGCAAAGGCTGGTCTACAACAGCTTGCCGGCCTGCATAGATATACATCCCGTGAGTTACGGTGCCTATTGCGAATAATATTCAGCGGATATACACCTGATAAACTTAGTGTGACTCTCAGAATCACAGGAGAGGTGAAGCTATTGATATAGCCGTTCGATGCACGAAGAAGGATGTAACGTTCTCGAACGGTTTCACGGCCTGCTTTAATATTCAAACCGTCAGTTGAGGTGTCTATTGCTAATACCGTTCAGCGGATATAATCCCGGTGAAGCTGGTTTGACTCTCGAAATCCTGGGATAGGTGACGCTACTGACTTAGCCGATCGACTCTCATAGAAGGTGGTAGCGCTCTCGAACGGTTAGCCAGTCGATCTTCTAATTCATACAGGAAGTTAAGGCGTCCGTTAC
>NIJG01000432.1:35915-125703 GCA_002201625.1 Euglossa dilemma
TCAAATGAGGTGTCTGTTGCCATGACTGTTCAGCGCAATTACATCCGGAATATCTGGTTTAGCTTAGGGAATCACACGATATGTGCTGCTATTGACTTTGCCGTTCATCTCTCAAAGAAGGTGGTGTCGTTCCTGAACGGTTTGACACACGATCTTCAAATTCATACATGAAGCTAAGGTGCCCGTCGCTAAAAAAAAAAAAAAAAACTAATTTCCTTCTGTGAACACGAAGTTATACTGTCGAAACGACGGGATTGCTTCTCCGAAGGTGAGGCCGTCGGTAAATGGTTTGAATTTATACAAATTCTTAAAGTTATACATGGTTTGACTGTGTGCTTTAATACTTATACCGTGAATTATCTTGCCACCTGCCAATACTCTTCAGCGGATTTCCTCCTAGAATACCTGTTTTGAGTCCCGGAGTCCCGCAGTGATGCTATTGACTTAGATGTGCGGCTCTCACGAAAGGTGGTCGGTTTGACTCTCGATCTGCTCTTTCATACACATGATTATGGTGTACTATCTAATACAATGCCCACTTATTTATTTAGATGAACACTAAGTTAGTCCCTCGCTACAGCCGGTTACTTTCGCGGAAAGCAATGTATTCGGCAAAATGTGTGACTGTATACCAATTCGTATCGTTCCACAGAGGGTTGACTCTGTTCTATAATATTTATACAATGAATTAGGGTGTCTAATTCTGTAAGCCGATTGACTCCCGGAATAACTGGCATCACTTTCGGACTCACAGGATTAGTGGTTATTCACTTGGCCGTTCGTCTTTCAAAGATGTTGGTGACGTTTTCGACAGTTTTGACTCGCGTGTTTGTTATTCATACATGAATTTAACGTGTCCGACTGCTAAAATGTCTTCCAACGTGTTTCCATGAACACTAAGCAAGGCACTCCCTACACCGATTTCGGCTTCTCGGAAGATACGGTCTTCGGTAAAGTGTTTGACCATATACCAATAGGTAACGATCTACAAGGTTTGACTCTGTATTGTAGTATTTATACCGTGAATTAAGGTGTCTGTCGGCAACACTCATCAGCGGATTTACTCCCGGAATACCTGGTTAGGGTCTGCGAGGCAAAGGATACATGGAGCTATTAACCAAGCTGTGCCGCTATCAAGAAGGTCGGTAACGTTCTCGCACGGTATGACCCACGATCTTCGTATTCATAACGAAATTAAGGTCCCCGTTAGTAAAATGTTTACTAATTTCTTTTTTCTATACACGTAGCTATACTCTGGATACAAGGGGTTATCCTCTCGAACGGTAAGGCATTCCGTATAACGTTTGAATGTGTAGCAACTAGAAACGTTCTCGAATCGTTTGACCCTCGATCTCCTAATTCATGCATGAAATTAAGGTCCTCGTCTGTAAATGAATATCTGTTCGTACTTCGGAAAACGCCGTTATACTCCAGATAGAGCGAGTTAGTATTCCGGTGGGCAAGGCATTCTGTATGAAGTTTGCCGCTACACCTATAGGCAATGTGCTACAACGGCTTGACAGCCTACTTTGATATCAAAACGTGAGATAAGGTGTCTATTGCCGATACTGTTCAGCAGATTTGTTCCCGGAATACCTGGTTTAACTCTCGGAATCAAGGGACAGGTGAAGGCATTGGCTTAGCCGTTCGTTTCTCACAGAAAGTGGTAACGATCCCTAACCGTTTGACGCTCGAGCTGATAATTCATACATGAAACAAAGGTACCCGTCATTAAAATTAGTGCTAGTTTCTGTTGGTTAACACGAAGTTATACTCTCGATGATTCGGGTGTGGTTCGCGGAAGATAAGGCCTCTGGCAAAACGTTTGACTTTACAGAAATTGGTAACGTTCTCAAACGATGTTACGCATGATTGTAATATTCACAGCGTGAATAAAGGTGTCTAATGCCAATACTGTACAGCGGGATTTCGCGCGAAATAACTGGTTTGTCTATCGTAGTCGAAGAATAGGTGAAGCTATTGACTTAGCCGTTTGACTCCCAAGAAGGATGGAACATTCTCGAGCGGTTATATTCCCGATTATTCTATTCATTCATGAAAATATGGAGTCCCCCTGCTTATATTTCTACTAGTTTGTTTCCGTGTGCATTAACCGCGACTCTAGCTACAGTGGGTTAGGTTAAAGGCAAGGTATCTGATAAAAAGTTTGACTTTATACCATTTGTTAATATTCTCCAACGGTTTGAATTTCTACATTAAATCACATACCAATAATTTATGTGTCTACTGCCAATACTGATCAGTGGATTCAATCTTGGTATGCCAGGCTTGACTCTCGGAACCACAAGTATAGGTAAAGGTATTGGCTAAACCGTTCGAGTCTCATAGAAGTTGGTAAAGCTCTGGAACGATTTGAGACTCGATCTAGTTATTCAGACATGAAATTAAGTTGCCCGTCCCTAAATTGTATACCAATTCGTTCACAGCAGCACCATGTTACGCTCTCGATACAGCGGGATAGTTCTGCGGAGCGTATGGCCTTCAGTAAAGCATTTGACTATATACCAATTGGTAACGCTCTAAAACGGTTTGGTGAACGGATTTAATACCCATTCCGTAAACTGAAGTATATGTTGCCAATGGAGTACACTGGAATTACTCCCGCAAAGGCTGGTTTGACACACGGAAACGCAGGATGGGCAAAGACGTTGACTTAGCCGTCAGTCTCTCAAAGATGATGATAAGCTACTCGAACGGTTTTACCCTCGATCCCTCAAAATCATACAGGACGTTGTGGGGCGCGACACTAAGGTATTTAATAATATGTTCCTCTGACCATGATGTTATACGCTTGTCACAGCGGGGTAGTTTTCCAGGCAGAGAGGCTTCTGTACACAATTTCACTCTACACCAGCAGGTAATGGTCTACAACAGCTTGCCGGCCTGCATAGATATACATCCCGTGAGTTACGGTGCCTATTGCGAATAATATTCAGCTTATTTTCAATTGGGATTTGAATACCTGATTTGACGTCCGGAATCAAAGGATAGGTGAAACTATTGATGTAGCCGTTCGATTCTCCAGGGAGGTGGTAACGTTCTCGAACGGTTTGGCACACGATCTTCTAAGCCATACATGAAATTAAGGTGCCAGACACCGAAATGTATACTGATTTGAGTCCCTGAACACGAAGTATTACACTGAATGCAGTGGGTTAGCTACTCCTTATAACAATTGGCAACGCTCTAAAACAATTTGACGCGCAACTTTAATTTTTATACACTGAATTAAGGTGTCCATTGGGAACACTGTTCAGCGTATTTACTCCGGGGATACCTGGTTTGACTCTCCGAGGAGAGATCTCTTATTTGATACCCGAATGGCTATATCAATAGTTTCACCCATCCTGTGAATCCGGGAGTCAATCCAGTTATTCCAGGAGTAAATCCGCCTAATAGTACTGCAAACAGACACATTAATTCGCGTTATGAATAATAAAGTAGAGAGTCTAGCTGTGGAAGCACGATACGTATTGATATAGGGTCAAACTTTTTACCGAAGGCCTTACCTTCTGAGAACCCATCCCGGTGTAGCAATTGGCTTGCTTAGTGTTCACCGAAGCAAATTGATAGACATTTTCGCAGAGGGACACCATATTTTCATGTATGAATAGGACGATCAATGGACAAACGGTGCGAGAACGTTACAACCTTCTTCGAAATTCCAACTGTTAAATCAATAGATTCACATATCCTCTCATTCCGAGGGTCAGACCACGTATTCCGGGAGAGTACTCACAGTGGAGTATTACCAATGGACATGTTAGTTCACGGTACGAATGTTAATGAGGAGTGTTAAATCATTGTCGAACGTCACCTGTTGCTATGGAGTCAAACTCTTTACCCAAGACCCTACCGTGCGGTATCCTTACCTGCTGTATCGATACTCTATGTTCGTATTCAGGGATACATCCTGTTACTCATTTTAGTGACGGGCCCGTTTATTTCATGTACGAATAAGAAGATCGATAGACACACTGTACCCGAACGATACCACTATCAATGAGATTCCCACAGCTAAGTCAATAGCTTCACCTACCCCGTGAATGCGCGATTCGAACCAGATATACCGCGTGAGAATTCGATGAAAAGTATTGGCAAGAGTCACCTTAATTCACAGCATGAATCTTAAGAAAGTGCGTCACACCGTTTGAGAAGGTTACCAATATCTATAAAGTCAAACGTTTTACCGAATAACTTACATTCCTAGATCCAACCCCGAATTAGCTACTGCGTACCTTACTGTTCACGAAAACAAATTGGTATATATTTTAGCACGCGGACAACATGAATGCATGTACGAGTAGGAAAAAACAGACACAAACCTTTCGTGAACGACACCATCTTCTAGCAGAGCCGGACGGCCATGTCAAAAGTTTCACATGCCCTGTTACTCTGTAGGTCATGCCAGGCATTTCGGGAGCCAATCCGTTGTACAGTATTGCCAATGCAAATCAGAATGCACTGTACAAATATAAATGTCAAGAGTCAAACTCTTCGTCAAAGTTATCACTTGCTATGGAGTCGAAGCTTGTACAGAAGATCTTCGTTTTCGCGAAACAGTACACGCTTTAATGAGAGTATAAATTCGTGTTCAGAGGAACAAATTGGTATACATTTTAGGAACGGGTCACATAATTTCATATATGATATTGAACATCGAGGCTCAAACCGTTCGAGGAAGTTACCACCCTCAATTAGAGACGAACGTCTAAGTCGGAGGCTTCACCTGTCCTGTGACTCCGAGAGTTAAACCAGGTATTCCCGGAGTATGTCCGCTGATCAGTTTTGGAAAGAGGCATCCCAATTCACGGATTGAATATGAATATAGATCGTCTAACCGTTTGAAAACATTAGCAATTGCTGTAAAGTCAACCGTTTTACCGAAGGTATTAGTATCCGAAAAACCAACACCCTGTACCAAGAGTATAATTTCGGGTCCAGAGAAAGAAATTACTATGAATTTCAGTGACGTGCACCTTAACATCATGTATAAATTAGTAGATCGAGGGTCAAGCCGTTTGGGAACAATACCACCATCTTTGAGAATCGCACGTCTAAGTCAACAGCCTCACCTATTGAAAAATACCAAGAGACAAACCATGTACTACGGGAGTAAATCGGCTGAACAGTATTAGCAATGGACACCTTAATTAACGGTCTGGATATCAAAGTAGAGAGTCGCAGCGTTTGAAAACGTTACCAATCGGAACAACGACATACTCTTCTTCGCTTACCTTACCTTCCCAGAACATAAGGCGCGTTATCGTGAGTAATAATATCGTGTTTACAGAAACAAATGTGCATACATTTTAGCGACGAGTAGCGTAAATTCATGTATGAATTAGAAGATCGACAGTCAAAGCCATTCGAGACCGTTATAACCTTCTCTGGGGATTGAAAGGCTGGGTCAATATCATTACCTATCCTGTTATTCCGAGAGTCTATCCTGGTATTCCGGCAGTAAATCGGCTGAACAGTAATGTTAATAGACATCTTAGTTCATCGTATGAATATTAAAATATAGCGTGAAGCCATTTGCGAACGATACCAATTGCTATAAAGTAAAACGTTTTACCGAATATCTTACCGTGCGGGAAGCTATCCCGCCGTATCGAGAGTATAGCTTCGTCTTCTGAGAAAGAAATTAATCTTCATGTCAGGGACGAGAACCTTAGCTTCATGTATGAATTAGAAGATGGAGGGTCAAACCGTTCGAGAACGTTACCATTCTCTGTGATAGACGAATGGCTAAGTCAATTGCTTCAATGGCTTCACCTATCCTGTGATTGCGATAGTCAAACCAGGTAATCCGGGAATAAGTCCGAAGAATGTGGTATTCCAGGAGTAAATGCGCTCAGGAGTATTGGCAATGGACACCTTAATTTCCGGTATGAATACAATGGCAGAGAGTTAAGCAGTCGGCGAGCATTACCGTTTCGTATTAAGCCATACATTTTACCGAAACCGTTACGTTCCGAGAACCTAACGCGCTGTATCGTGTGTCTCGATTATTATTCACGGATTCAAATAAGTCGACGTACTAGCAGACGGGCAGCGCATTCTAATGTATAAATATAAAGGTCGAGTGACAATTCGTTCGAGAACGTTACCACCTTCTTTGGGATTCGAATTACTAAGTCAATAGCTTCACCTAGACTGTGATTCCGATAGTTAAACCTGGTACTCTAGGAGTCATTCCGCTCTACACTATTGGCAATGGACACCTTAATTCACCGTTTGAACGTTAATGCACGGAGTCTAACCATCGCAGAATGATATCTATTGATATAACGTCTGAGGTTTTCCCGAAGACCTTTCCTTCCGGGAACATAACCCGTTGTATCGAGGGCACAACGTCGTGACCAGAGAAACAAATAACCATACGTTTTAGTCAGTTCACTCCTTGGTTTCATGTATGTATTAGAAGATCGATTGTCAAACCTTTCGTGAACGAAACCACCTTGTTTTAGAATCGGACGGCTAAGTAAATAGCTTCACCTATCCTGTGATTCCGACAGTGATACCAGGTAATCCGGAAGTAAATCCGCCGAACAATATAGTCACTAGATACCCTGTTTCGCGATATAAATTTTTAGACTACAGAGTCAAACGTCCTAGAAACTTACGTATTGGAGTAGAATCAATCTTTTTACCGACGGCCTTGTCTTCCGAACTGCCAGCCCGCTACATCGAGAGTATAACTATGTAATCACAGAAGCAAGATAGTATCAAATTTCGTGGCGGGCCCCTTCATTTCATATTTGAATTAGAAGATGCGGGGATAAACCGATCGTGAACGTTACAACCTTCATTGCGAATCGCAAGGCTATGTCAACAGTTTCGCCTGTCCTATGACTCAGGAAGTCAGGAGAGATATTCCGGGCGTAAATCTGCTGAACAGTCTTGACAATAGATACCGTAATTCACGGCTTGAATATTAACGTAGAGCGTATAACCGTTTGAGAGCGTTACAAATTGGTATAAAGTAAAACCTCTTACAGAAGGACATACCTGCCGCGAACCTCATCGGCATCGTCGCGTGTATAAATCCGTGTTCAGATAATGAGGTTAGTATTCATTTCAGTGGCGGGGACCTTAACTTCATGTATGAATTCGAAGATCGACCGTCAAAACGTTCGAGAACGTTACCACCTTCTGTGAGAGATGAACGGCTAAGTCAATTGATTCACATATCTTGCGATTCCGAATGATAAACCAGATACTCCTGGAGTAAATCCGCTGCAGTACAGTATTGGCTATAGACACCTTAATTCACGTTATGAATATTGACGTAGAGAGTCAAACCGTTGGAGAATATTCCCAAATTGTACAAAGTCAACCTTTTTCCGGATACCATGCCTTCAAAGAACCTAACCCGCTGTAGCGATAGTTAGGATTAGTGCACACCGAAACAAATTAGTAGACATTTTGCCAGTCGGACACCAAATTTTCATGTATAAATAGCAAAATCGCACAGCAATGTCAATCGCAAAACCAATCCTGTGATTCTGAAATTCAATACAGTTATCCCGGGAGTAAATGCGCTGAGCATTATGGGCAGAAGACACCCTAATTCATTGTACGAATATTAAAGTACAGTGTCGTTCCGGTGTAGAACGTTACATATTGGTATGAACGCATCCTTATTATCGAAGGCCTTACCTACCGAGTAGCTAACTCGCTGTATCGAGACCATAACTTCGTTGTCGGAGAAGCTAACTGGTATAAATTTTAGTGACGGGCAATTTAATTTGGTATATGTATAAGAAGATCGAGAGTCAAACAATTGGAGAACGTTACCACGATTCTTGTGAGTCGCACAAGTATACCAATAGCTTTACCTATTCTGTGATATCGAAAGTCAAACCAGATATTCCGGGATTAAATACAGCGCACAGAATTGGCAACATACAGCTTAATTCACTACATGAATGATCAGGTTGAGAGACAAATCGTCGATCATCATTACCCAATGGTATAAAGTCATTCTTCTTACCCAATACTTTATCAACCGAGAACCGAAAACGCTGGGTCGAGAGAATAACTTCATGTCCAGAGAAAAAATTGGTATACATATTAGTGGCGGCCACCATAATTTCATGTATGAATTAGTAGATCGAGGGGCAAACTGTTCCACAACGTTACCACCATCATTGGGACTCGCACAGCTGAGTCAATATCTTCACTTAGCCTGTGATGCCGAGAGTCAAACCAGGTATTGAAGGAGTAAATCTGCTGAATATTATACACAATAGACACCATAATTCATTTTCTGAAAGTTAAGTTAGAGATTCATACTGTCGGTGAACATTATAAATTGGTATAAAGTCATTCATTACACCGAATACCTTACCATCCGTGAACCCAATCCGCTGTAGCGATTGCCATGCTCTGTATTCACCTGACCAAATTAGTACACAGATTGGCAGACGGACACGTTATTCTCATGTATACATAATATGATCTCGAGTCAATCCATTTGAGAACGATATCACCTTCTTTGAGAGTCGCACAGCAACACCAACAGCTTCACCAATCCTATGATTCCTCGATACAAACCAAGTATTCCGGGAGTAATCGACTAAAATTTGTAGGAAATGGGCACCTTAATTCGCGGTATGAGTATTAAAGTAGGGAGTTAAACCGTTCGGGAACGATACAAATTTGTATAAAGTCAAACGATTTACAGAAGAACTTGCGATTCGAGAGCATAACCCGCTGTATCCTGTGCCCTATTTAATGTTCACGGAGCCAAAATAGTAAACTAACTTGCAGGCGGACACCACATTTTCATGAATGAATATTAGAATCGAGAGCCAAACCGTTCTAGATCATTGCCAGCTTGATGGTGACTCGAACAGTCAAGTCAATAGCTTCGCATACCCTGTGATTCCGAGAGTGAAACCAGGCATAGCGGGAGAAAGTGCGCCGTACACTGTTGTCATTAGGCATCCTATTTCAGACTATAGATATTACAATGAAGAGTCAAACCATTGCAGAACGTTACCAATTGCATTAAAGTCAAACGTTTTACCGAATACCTTACCCTCTGAAAAGCTATCCCGCTGCATCGAGAGTGTAATTTCGCTTTCATAGAAAGAAATTGGTGTTCTTTTCAGTGACTGGTACCTTAGCTTCGTATATGAATCGGTAAATCGAGTGTCAATCAGTTCGAGAACGTCGCCACCTTCTGCGAGATTCGGACGATTAAATCAATAGCTTCACATATCCAGTGATTTAGGAGTCAAACCAGCTGTACGTGGAGTAAATCCGCCATACATTATTGGTCTTAGGCACAATAAATCACGGTATTGACATTAATATACAAACTCAAGCCGTTGTAGAACATTTCCAATTGGTATCGAGTCAAACATTTTACCGAAGGCCCTACAATCCGAGAAACTAACCTCCTGTACAGAGGGTGTGACTTCGTGTTCAGAGAAGCATGTTAGTGTGAATTTTATTGACAGGCACCATAATTTCATGTATTACTTATAAGATTGAGGGTCGATCCGTTACAGAAGGATACCACATTCTTTAGGAGTCGATCGGCGAAGTCAAAAGCTTCACCTATACTGTGATTCCGAATGTCAAACCATGTACTCTGGGAATAAATCCGTTGAACAGTATTGGCAATAGACACCACAATTCACGGTTTCTGTATAAGCGTACAGCGTCAAACCGTTGCAAAGCGATACATATTTGCATAGAGTTAACCATCTGACAGAAGGCCTCACCTGCCGTGAAGCTGATCCGCACTATCAAGAGTATAACTTCGTGTTCAGTGGAGCAAATTAGTATACATATTAGTGACGGCACCGTAATTGCATGTAGGAATTAGAAGATCGAGTGTCATGCCATTCGGGATTGTCACCACCCTGTTTGGAATACGAATGACTAACTCAGTAGCTCCACCTGTCCTGTGATTCCGAAGGCCGAGTCAGGTATTCCGCGAGAAAACGAGGTGAACAGCATTCGAAATGCACACACCATTTCACGGTGCGAATATTAAAGTGCGGAGTCAAACCGCTGGAGAACGTTAACAATTCCTGTAGAGTTAGTTAACTTCTTGCAGAAGGACTTACCATCCAAGAAGCTAACCCGCACTATCAGCAGTATAACTTCGTATTCAGAGAAGCAAACTGTTATACATATTAGTGTCGGGCACCTTCATTTCATGCATGAAATATAAGAAACGAGGGTCAAGCCGCTCGGGAACGCTTCCTTCTTCAGTGTGGATCGATCCGCTATGTAAATACCTCCACCTATCCTGTGTTTCCAAGGGTCATACTAGACAGGACAGGTGAATATCAGCTCAGCAGTATTCGCCATGGACTCCTTAATTCAAGGTTTGAATATTAAAGTAGAGCGTGAAACCGCCTGTGAACGTTACCAGTTGGTGTAAAGTCAAACGATTAACCGAAGAATTTACCATCTGTGAAACTTACCCACAGTATCGGAAGTATAACGCCGTGATCAGATATACAAATCAGAAAACATTTTATTGGCGAGCACCTTATATTCAAGTAGGAATTGGAGGATCTATTGTCAAACCATTCGCCATTGTTGTCACCTCCTTCGAGATTCGAACGGCTGAGTTAGTAGATTCAGCAATAGTTGTTACTCCGAGGGTCATACCTGATACTCCACGGGAAAATCCGCTGAAGAGTATTGGCAATAGAAACATTATATCACAGTATGAATATTCTCTGTAGGGAGTCAAACCGTTTGAGAACATTACCAATTTGTATAACGTCATACTCCATATTGCATACCTTACTTTCTGTGAACATAACCCGCGGAATCGTGAGAATAACCTCGTGTTCAGAGAAACAAATTACTTTCTCATTTAAGTGACGGGCACCTTAATTTTATGTATGAATTGGAACATCGAGTGTCAAACCGTTCTATAACGTTATCGCATTCTTTGAGAGTCGCATAGCAAAGTCAATAGCTTCACCTATCGAGTGATACCAAGAGGCAAACAAGGTATATCAGGATACGTTCGCTAAACCGTATTGGCTATAGTTACTTCAATTCTCGGATTGAATATTAAAGTACGCCGTCAGGGCGATGTATAGTAATTACATCTTCGTGTAGGGTTAAACTTCTCACAGAATGCGTTACCCGCTGAGAAACTGACCCGCTGTTTAGTGAGAATAACTTCCTGTTCAGAGAAAGAAATTAGTTTCCATTTCAGTGACGGGCACCTTACTGTCCTTACGAATACCCAGCAGGGGCTGCGGTGGGCCTTCTGGTCCATTCGCAGTATGGGTATGACGAACCCACGGTGCCCGAGTCGGCCGAACCTAGGCCGAGGTGAGCAAGCACCTCATTCAGGAAGTAAGGTGTCCTTACGAGGGGTATGACCGGTACGGCCCTGCATTCACTGGTACCTCGGGAACCGGTTCGAGCCCTGGGGCGGGCGGGCCTTGGTCCGTCCTCCCCGCCGGTTGCTTGGGTTGGCCTCGATGGGGCAGTGGTAAGCCCATATCGCGGGTTAGGGTACTCCGTCATCGGGCGGGTGATCCTTCACGCGTGAGCGGCGTGAGATCTGCTCGGATACTGGCCTGCCAGAGTCAGGAGGTATTTAGAAAGGGCCCGGTCTACCCAAGGTTGGCGCGTAGGGCTTGCAGTCTACGAGCTAATTGGTAGGTGTGTGGTAAGGTGCGCCACACACTGCGCTGATTGGACGTATCCCAATCCCGCGCCCATGGGGGCCGTGTGGATTAAGCCATCTTGGCAGGAGCCCCACGTTAAATCACCGACACTCGTTGTCCTTACGAATAATTAGGTCGAGGGTCAAACCGTCCGAGAAGTTACCACCTTCTGTGAGAGACGAACGGCTAAATCAATAGGTTAACGTATCCAGTGATTCCGAGGGTTGGACCACGTATTCGGGGAGTAAATCTGCTCTATTGAAATCTCAGTTGACACCTTAATCCTCGGCATGAGTATTAAAGTACAGCATCAATCCGTTGTAGAGCTTCTCCTATTCATAGGATCAAACTTTTTCCGATAGCCTTACCTTCCGAGAAGACTATACGGCTGCACGGAGTGCCAAGCTTAGTATACACGCATAAAACTTAGTAGACATTTTAGCAGTAGACTACTTTCATGAGCGTATAGCAAAATCGAGAGTCAATACGATCGAGAACTTTACCACATTCTATGAGATTCAAATTGCGAAGTCAATAGCTTCACCAATCTTGAAGTTCCGAGAATCAAGCCATGCATTTGTGGAGTAAATCCACAGATCAGTATTGGCAATAGACACCTTATTACACGTTATTAATATTAAAGTACAGATTCAAGCCGATGGAGAACGTTACAACTTGGAATAGTGTCAAACTATTTGCAGAATACCCTGCCTTCCGTGAACTGCCTACCGAGAGAACAACTTAATGTGCACCTAAACAAATAAGTGGACATTGTAGCATATAGGACAACTTAATTCCATTTCTGAATAAACAGATTGAGAGTCATACCTTGCGAGAACGTTACCGACTTTCTTGAAAGCCGCACAGCTTGGTTAATAGCTCCACGTTTTCTTTCATTCCGAGACTCTAACCAGGCATTCCGTGAGTAAATCCGCTGATGAGTGTTACCACAGACACCATAATTCACGATATAAATACTAAGTACAGAGTCAAACCTTGTAGAACGTTACCTGTTGGTATAGGGTCAAACACTTAACAGAAGGCCATAACTTCCGGGAAGCCCAAATCGGTGTAGGGTGTGCCGTGCTTAGTGTTCATGGAAACAAATTGGATAACATTTTAGCAGACGGACAGGTTATATTCCTGTATGAATATGAAGATCGAGCGTCATACCGCAGGGGAACGTTACAACTTTTTTGAGTGTCGCTCAGCTGAGATAATGCCATCTTCCAACCTGTGATTCCGAGTGCCAAACGAGTTATTCCGAGAGTAAATCTGCTGAACAGAATTGGCAATAGATACCTTAACTCACAGTTTGAATATTGATATAGCGCTTAAAACAGTTCGAAAACGTTACCACCGCCTGTGAAAGACGATCAGCTAAGTCAATAGCTTCACCTATTCTGCGATTCCGAAAGTGAAATGAGATATTCCCGCAGTAAATTGGCTGCACAGTATTGACAATTGATACCTCAATTCTTGGAGTTAAAATTTAAATAGAGCGTCACACCTTGCGAGAACGTTACTAAGTGCTATAAAGTTAAACGGTTTTCCGAATGCCTTACCCTCGGAAAATCTAACTCGCCGTATCCAGAGTATTACACCGTATTCAGAGAAAGAGATTAGTGTTCATTTCTGTGACGGAAGCCATAGTTTCGTGTATGAATAATGAGATAGACGGACATGCCGCTCGGTAGCGCTACCACCTTCTGTGAGCATCGAACAGCGACGTCAATAGCCTCACCCATCCTGTGGTTCCAGTAGCTAAACCAAGTTTGCTTCTCGGACGGTAATGCCGCTAGTAAAACGTTTGACTTTATACCAATTGATAACACTCTAAAACGGTTTGTCACTCTTCTTTAATACCCAAACCGTGTATTATGGTGTCCACTGCCAATACTGTACAGCGCACTTACTCGCGGGATATCTGGTTTGATTCTCAGAATCACAGGATGGCTGACGCAACAGTCTCAGCCGTCCGAATCTTATGGTGGGTTGTAACGTTCTCAAACGGTTTGACACTGGACCGTCTAATTCATACATGAAGTTAAGGTGTCGTCACTAATATGTGTAATAATTTGTTTCTCTGAACACGAAGATATACCCACGATACAGTGGGTTAGGTTCGCGATGAAAAAGGCCCACGGTGTAAGGTGTGACTCTCCAGCAATAGGTAAACTTCTACAACTATTTGTCTCTGTAAATTGCCAATACTATTGCCAATACAGTTCTGCGAAAATACTCCCGGAACACCTGATTTGACTCTCGAAATCACAGGGGTCGGTAATGCTACTTACATGGCCGATTGAATCTCAAAGATGGCGGCAGTGCTCCCGAATGGTTTGACTCTCGAATTTACTATGCATGCATCAAAATATGGAACGCGTCATGAGTACTAATTTCTTTTTTGAACACGAAGTTATTCCGTCGATGAAGCCGGTGAGGTTCGCTCAAGGTAAGGACTTCGGTAAAACGATTGACTTTTTACCAATTGGTAACACTCTCAAACGGTTTGACGCTGCACTTTAATAATCAAACCGTGAATTAAGGTATCAGTTGCCAAAACTGTTCAGTTGACTCACTCCAAGAATACTTGGTTTGACACTCCAAAATACAGGATAGGTGAAGCTATTGACGTAGCCGTTCGGCTCTCAAAGAAGATGGGTACGATCTCGAACGGTTTGACTCTCGATCCTCTAATGCATATTTGAAATTAAGGTGTGCTTCTGCCATAACGTCTACCAATTCGTTTCCGTGACCATTAAGCAGGACACACGCTACGGCGGGTTTGGTTCCAGGAAGGTAAAGTGTTCGGTAAAAAGAATGATATTATATGAATCTTTATTTTTCATCCACGGTGTGACTCTCTACTTTCTTATCTATATCGGCAATTAAGGTGTCCTTTGTCAACTCTACAGTGCATCCACTTCTGGAATATCTTGTGAGACTTGCTGTATCTAGGATATGCGAAGTATTGACTTAGCTGCTTGACGTTAAAGGATACTTCTAATGTTCTCGATCGCTTTGACTGTGGATGTTGATGACACAAAAATGTGACGTCCGTCCTCTGAAATGTCTACTAATTTGTTTCTGTGGACAATAATGGGGACACTCGCTTCAGCGTGTTAGGTTCTCGGAAGGAAATGTGTTTGGTAAGAAGAATGTCTTAATACGAATTGGTAATATCCGCCGACGTTTTGATTCTCTACTATAAAATTGCATACCGTGAACTAAGGTGTCAATTGCCAATACCCTTCAGCGGATGTACTCCCGGAATACCTAGTTGACACTCGGTACCACAGGATAGTTGAAGCTATCCGCTTAGCCCCTCGTCTCTTATAGATGGCGACATCGTTCTTGATTCGTCTTCTACTTAATACATGAAGTTCAGGTGCAGGTCATTAAAATGTATTGTTATTTGTTCCGCTGAGCACGATGTTTTACTCACCATACAGCGGGATAGCATCTCAAAAAGTTGGTCCTTCTGGACAAATGTTGACTCTATACCACAAAGTAACGTTGTACAAAGGATTGACTTCGTACACAATTATTTATACCACGAAATAGTGGTTCTAAAGCTAATACTGTACCGCCGATTTACTCCCGATATACATGGTTTGACTCTTCGAATCACAGGATAGGTGAAGCTATTGTCTCAACCGTTCGACCCTCAAAGAATGCGGTAACGTCCCGGCATGTTTTGATCCTCGACCATGCAATTCACATATGAAATTAAAGTGTTGTTCACTAAATTGTACACTGATTTACTTCTCTGGACACGGAGAAATGCTCTTGATACAGTGGGTCATTTTTTCAGAGGGTAAAGTATTCTGTATGACGTTTGACCATACACGGAAAGCTAATGTTCTACTACGGCTTGACCTGCCTGCTTTAATATTCAGACCGTGAATTGAGGTGTCTATTACCAATACAATCCACAGCATTTATTCCCGGATCATTTGGCATAAATATCGGAATCACACGATATGTGCATCTACTGACTCATCAGTTCGTCTCTCACAGAAGGTGGTAGCGTTCTCGAAACATTTGACCCTCTATCATTTGATTCATGCATGAAATTAAGGTTCTCGTCCCTGAAATGTATACTAGTTCGTAATCTGAGCACGGCGTTATACTCTCGATACAGCGGATTAGAATTCTGAGGGTATGGTCTTCGGTAAAGCGTTTGACTTTACTGGAATTGGTAACGTACTAACACGGGGCGACGCTCTATTTTAATAATAAATCCGCGAATAATGGCTTCTATTGCAAACACTGTACAGAGCATTTACTCCCGGAAAATCTCGGTTGAGTTTCATAATCACTGGATATATGAAGCTATTGACTTACGCGTTCGAATCTCAATGATGATGACAACTGTCCCGAGCAGATTGACGCATGATCTTCATATTCATAATGAAATTACAGTCCCCTTCATTAAAATGTTTACTAATTTGGTCCTGTGAACCCGACGATACACTCCCGATGCGGCGGGTTATCTTCTCGGAAGGTAAGGTGTCCGGTAAAAGGAATGTCTTTAAACGAATTGGTTATGTTCGCAAACGGAATGGCTCACGACATTAATATTCGTGCCGTGAATTAAGGTTTGCCAATACTCTTTAGCGGATTAACTCCCGGATTACCTGAATTGAATTTCGGAAACATAGTATAGGTGTCGCTATTAACTTAGCCGATCTGTCATCAAAGAATGTGGAATCGTTCCTGAACGGTATGACCCTCAATCTTTATAATTCGTACATGAAATAACGGTGCCCGTCACTGAAATGTATACTAATTTGCTTCTTTGAAAACGAAGTTATACTCTCGATGGTGCTGGTTGGATTCGCAGAAGGTAAGGCCATCTGTAAGAAGTTAAATCTATAGGAGTAGGTAACGTTCTACAGCTGTCGTTCTCTGTACTTTAATATTCATACCGTGAATAAAGGTGCCCATTGCCAATACTGTTCAGCGGATATACTCCCGGAACACATTTTTTGACTATAGCAATCGCAAGATAGGTGAAGCTATTGACCTAGTTCGTCTCTCATGGAAAGTGGCAACGTTCTCGAACGGTTTGACCCTCGATTTCCTAATTCATACATGAAGTTTAGATGACCGTAACTAAAATGAATACTAATTTCCCTTTCTGAACACGATCTTATTCTGCAGATGAAGCCGGTGAGGTTTGTTCATGGTAAGGACTTCGGTAAAACATTTGACTTTATATCAATTTTTAACGTTCACAAATGGATTGAAGCTCTACTTTAGCATTAAAACCGAGAATTAATGTGCCTATTCCCAATACTTGTCGCCGTATTCAAACCCAGAATACCTGGTTCGACTCTAGAAATCACAGGATTGGTGAAGCCATTGACTTAGCTGTGCGACGCTCAAAGAAGGCGGCAAAGTTCCCGAGCGGTTTGACCTTCGACCTCCTGACCCATACTACAACAAAAGGTGCACGTCACTGAGTTGTGCAGTAATTTTATTTTCCGAACGCAGTGTTATATTCCAGACAACGCGGTTCAGAATTTCGGAATTTTTCGGCAACCTCAGAAAGTTAGTATGACGGTCTGCTTTAATATTCATACCGTGAATTAAGGAGTTCGACTCTCGAAGAGTGAAGTCCCGTTTTCGGTCGGATTGGCCCTCGAACTTCCTATTCATACATGAAAAATGTGATCGTCTGCTAAAATTTCTACTATCTCGTTTCCGTGAACACTAAGCAAGATACTCGCTGCAGCTGGATTGGTTCTAGGAAGATCAGGTATTCGGTAAAAAGAATTACTTTAAACCAATTCGTAATGTTCTCGACGTACTGATGCTCTTCTTGAATACTCATACCGTGAGTTAAGGTATGTATTGTTAATACTGTTCAGCCATTTTCTACTCGAATGCCGGGTGTGGCACTCGAAGTCATAGGATGAGTGAGGCTACTGACGTAGCCGTTCGAATCCCAAAGAAGGTTTTCACGTTCAGCAACGGTTTACCATCGATATTCCGTTTCATAAGTGAAATTATGGCGCTCGTCACTTAATCGTATACTAGTGTGTTTTACAGAAAACGATGATAAACTCTTGACACGGCTGGTTAGCTTCTCGGAACATAAGGCTTTCAATAAAATGTTTGCCTCTATACCAACGAGTAGCGTTCTTCACCGTGTTTTCGCTCTACTATAATATTCAAATCGTGAATTAAGGTGTCTATGGCCNATACCAATACGTAGCGACCTCAAACAGTTTGATGCCATATTTTGATATTCACACCGAGAATTAAGGTGTCTATTGCCAATACTGTTCAGCGGATATACTCACGGAATACCTGGTTTGGCTCTCGGTATCACGGGATAGGTGTAGCTATTGATTTAGCAGTTTGAATCTCGAATACGTTGCTAACGTACTCGCAATGGATTCACCCCCGATCTTCCTAATCAAACATAAAGATAGGGTGTCCGACACTGAAGTGAATACAAATTTCTACCAATGAACACTGTGTTAACGTTCTGGAACAGTTTGCCCCTCGATCTACTAATACATTCATGAAATTAAGGTGGCCGCCACAGAAATGTATACTAATTTTTTCTCTGGGCCCGAAGTTATACTCTCGACACAGCCCGTTGGGTTCTCGGATGGTAAAGTATTCGGTAAAATAATGACATTATACCATTCGGTAATGTTGTCCGACGGTTTGTCTCTCAACAAGGAAATACATGCAGTGAATTAAACTGTCTATTGAGATCTCCGTTCACTGTGTTCAATCCTGGAATACCTCGGTTGTCTCTCGCTATCACAGGATAGGTGAAGCTACTGACTTACTTGTGCGACTTCCAAGAATGGTGGTAACGTTCTCCAACGGTTTGACTCTCGATATTCTTATTCATACATGAAACTAGGGTGCCTGTCACTAAAATTAATACTAGTTTGCTTCTCCGACCACGAAGTTATGCTATCGAAATAGCAAGTTAGCTTCTCCGACGGTAAGGCATTCGGTAAACGTTTGCTATAAAGTAACTAGTAACATGCTCACACTCTGTGACTCTCTATTTTAATACCCATTCCGCAAAATATGGTGTCCATTACCAATACTGTTCAGCGGGTTTCCTCCACGAATACCTTGTTTGACACTCCGAATCACTGTATCGTTGAAATTATCGATTTACACGTTCGTCTGTCACAGAAGGTGTTAACGTCCTCGAAGGCTTTAACACTCGATATTGCAATTCATCCATGAATTTATGGCGCCGTCACTAAATTGTATACCAACGGGTTTCTCTAAACACGAAGCTATACTCCCGATACGGCGGGTTAGCTTCTCCGTCAGTTACGCATTCGGGAATATGTCTGACTTTACAACAATTGCCACTATCTCATACGTTGCAGCGCTCTATTTTAATAATCAATCCGCGAATTAAGGTATGTATTGTATATATTGCACTGCGCATTTACTCCCGGAATATCTCGTTTGACTTACTGAACCACAGCATGTATGAGGCAATTGACTTAGACGTTTGAATCTCAAAGAAGGTGGTAACATTCCCTAACGTCTTGATCCTTCATCATCTGATTTATAATGAAATTAAGGTCCCCGTCAATAAAATTTTTACTAATTTGTTCCACTGAACACGCAGTTCTACTCTCGACTCAGCGGATGATGTTCTGGGAAAGCAAGGCCGTCAGAAGAAACTTGGAATCCGTAGCAATAAGTATTGTTCTACAACGGATTCACTCTGTACATTAATGTTCGAGCCGTAAATTAAGGAATGGATTTCTACTACTGTTCTTCTGCTTTACTACCGGAATACCCGTTATGACTCTCGGAATCACTGGGTAGGTGAAGCTATTGACATAGCCGTTCGAATCTCAAAGAGGCTGGCAACGTTCTCAAACGATTTCACGCTCATTTTAATATTCAAACCGTGAATGAAGGTGCCTGTTACCTATACTGATCAGCTGATTTACTTCCGGAGCACCTGGTTTGACTCTCTGAATCGCAGAATGGGTGATGCTATTGATTTAGTCGTTCGTCTCTCAAAGGGAGTGGTAACGATCTCAAACGGTTTGACGACCTATTTTAGTTCTCAAACCATGAACTATTGTGTCTAATACCATAACTCTTCGACGGATTTACTCCCGGAATACCTTTCATGGCTCTCGAAATCACAGGATTAGTGAAGCTATTGACGAAGCCGTTCGTCTCTCACAGAAGGTGGTAACTTTCTCTAACGGTTTGGCAAACGATCTCCTAATTTATACATGAAATAATCGTACCCGTTACTAAAATGTAAACTAATATTCTTCCCTATACTCGAAGTTATACTATCGATACAGTGGGTTATCTTCCCGGATGGTACCTTCGGCAAATAGTTTAACAGTTTACCAATCCGTAACGTATTACAGCGGCTTAACTCTGCACTTTAATATTTATACTGCGAAATAGAGTATCTAATGCCATACACTACAGCGGATATTCTCACGGAATACCTGGTTTGACACTCGAAATAACAGGATACGTAGAACTATTGACTTAGCCGTTCGCTTCCCACAGAAGGTGGCAATGTTCTTGGTCGGTTTGACCCTCAATCTTCTAATTCGTACATGAATTTATGGTGACGTAACTAAATAGCATACTGATGTGTTTCCCTATACTGGTAGCTATACTCTCGATACGGTGGGATAGCTTCAGGCACGGCTTGGCATTCGGTAAAACGGCTGAATTTATAGCAATTAGTAACGTTTTCACGCGGTGTGAAGATCTATTGTAATATTCACTCCGCGAATTATGGTATCTACTGCCAACAATCTTCTGCGGATATACTCTTTGATTACCTGGTTTGACTCTCGGAATCACAGTATAGGTGGAGCTATAACTTATCCGTTCGCCTCTCAAGGAGTTTGGTAACGTTCTCGAACGGTTTGACCATCGCCCTTCTAATTCACGCATGAAATGAAGGTGCCTGCCGTTGAAATGAGTACTAATTTGTTTTCTGAACACAAAGTTATACTCTCGATGCAGCGAGTGAGGATCGCTGAAGGTAAGGCCTCCGGTAGAGCGTTTGACTCTATAACAATTGATAACGTTCTAAAATGGTGTAACGCTCTGTTTTAATATTTATACCGGGAATTAACGTGTCCATTGCCAATACTGTTCAGTGGATTTACTCCTGGAATACCAAGTTTGACTCTCGGAATCACACGAAAATGGGAAGCTATTGTCATAGACGATCGAGCCTCAATTAAGGTGGAAAAGTTCTCGAACGGTTTGACCCTCGATCTTCTATTTCATACATGAGAGAAAGATGCCCGTCTCTAAAATTCATACTAATTTCTTCCCCTGAACACCATGTTATACTCTCGATACAGCGCATTAAGCTATTGGACGGCAAGGTATCCGGTAATAGGTTTGAATTTATACCATTTGGTAATGCCCTCCGAAGTATTGACTCTCTACATTAATATTCATATTGTGTCTGACTATGTCTATTGCAAAATGTTTCAGCGAATTTACTCCAGGAATACCAGCCTTGGCTCTCGGTATCACAAAAATAGGTGAAGATATTGACTTAGCCGTTCGATTCTCCAAGAAGGTGGAAACGATCCCGAGCAGTTTGACACTCGGTCTTCTTATACATACATGAAATTAACATGCCCGCCACTGAAATGAATACTAGTTTCATTCTCTAAACACGAAGTTATACCCTGGATTTGGGGGTTTGTTTTTCGGAGGGTAAGGTCTTCGGTAAAACGTTTGACATTATAGCAACTGGTAACGATCTAAAACGGTTTGAGGCTCTATTTTAATATTGATACGGATTTACTCCCCGATTACCTGCTTTTGCTCTCGGAATCGCAGGATAGGTGAAGCTATTGACATAGCCGTTTGACACTTATACAAGGTGGTATCGGTCTCAACAGATTTGAGAATCAATCATCAAATTCATACATGAAATTAAGGTGACCGTCATTAAAATGTATAGCAATGCTTCCTTCTGAACATGATGTTTCACTCACGATACAGCGGGTTATGTTCTAGGAAGAAAAATAATCTGGTAAAGGGTATGACGGTATGTCAATTAGTATCGTTCTCAAACAGTTTGACGTTTTACTTTAATATTCATACCGTGTACTCAGGTGTCTATTGTCAATACTGTTCAGCGGATTTACTCCTGGAATACAAGTCTTTTCACTCGGAATCAGAACAATAGGTGAGGCTGTTGACATTACCGTTCGACAACCCTAATAACCTGGGAAAAATCTGCAGCCGACTGACGCTCGATTTTCTATTTCATAGATGAATTTATGTGTCAACTGCCAATACTGTGGCGCTGATTTACGCCTGGAATGCCAGGCTTTACCCTCGGAATCGCAAGTACAGGTAAAGGAATTGGCTAGGCCTTTCGAGTCTCAGTGAAGTCGGTAAAGCTCTGGAACGATTTGACCCTCGATCTTGTTATTCATGCATGAAATTAAGTTGCCCGTCACTAAAACGTATACCAATTCGTTCACAGTAGCACCATATTACACTCTCGACACAGCGGGTTTGTTCATCGGAGGGTAAGGCCTTCAGTAGAGCGTTCGACTTTATACAAATTGGTAACGCTCTAAAACTGTTTGATGAACTGATTTAATACTCATACTGTAAACTGAAGTATATTTTGCCAATGAAGTATACTGGAATTACTCCCAGAAAGGCTGGTTAGACACACGGAAACGCAGGATGGATAAAGGTGTAGACTTAGCCGTTTGACTCTCAACGATTACGGTAACCTTCTAGATCGGTTTTACCCTCGATTCCTCAAAATCATACAGGAAATTGTGGGGCGCGACTCTAAGGTGTTTAATAATTTGTTCCTCTGACCATGATGTTATACGCTCGACACAGCGGCGTAGTTCTCCAGAGATTGAGGCTTCTGTACACAATATCACTCTACACCAGCAGGTAATGGTCTACAACGGCTTGCCGGCCTGCTTAGATATTCTTACCGTGATGTACGGTGCCTATTGCCAATAATATTCAGCGTATTCTCAATTGGGATACCTGATTTGACGATCGGAATCATAGGATGGACTCTCGGAGACGCAGGATTTGTGAAGCTATTTACAAAGTCGTTCATCTCTCAAAGAAGGTGGCAACGTTCTCTAATGGTTTGACAATCAATCTTTAAATTCATGCTTGAAATTAAGGTGCTCGTCACTGAAATGTATACTAATGTGTTTCTCAAAACGCGTAGCTATACTCTCGGTACGGCGGGATATACTCTCAGACGGTAAGGTATTATGAAATATGTTTGACTTTACAGCAATTGTAACGTTCTCACACGGTGTAATGCCCAATTTCAATATTCAGTTCGCCAATGAAGATATCTATTCCTAATACTGTTCTGCGGATTTATTCCCGGAATACCCGGTATGACTCTCGGAATCACAGGATAGGGGAAACTACAGGCTTATCCGTTCGACTCTCAAACAAGGCGGCAACGTTCTCGAATGGTTTGACACTTTATCTGATAATTTATTCATGATATTAGGGCGCCCGTCACTAATATGTGCACTAATCCGCCCTCTGATGAAGATGATATACTCTCGAAACCGCTGATTGGCTTCTCCGAAGGTAAGGCCATCGATAATGTGCTTGACCTTATACCAATTGGCAACGCTCTAAAACATTTTGACGCGCAACTTTAATATTCATACCGTGAATTATAGTGTCCATTGGGAACACTGTTCAGCGTATTTACTCCGGGGATATAAACTCCGGGGTTTGTCTCTCCGAATCACTGGATTGGTGAAGCTCTTGTCATAGCCGTTGGTCTCTCACAGAAGGTGGTAATGTTCCCAAACGGTGTAACAATCGTTTCTCCAATTCATTCATGAAATGTGGTAATGTTCTCCAACTGTTTGACACACAATCTTTATAATTGATACATGAAATGAAGGTGCACGACACTAAAGTGCCTTCGAATTTGCTTCTCCAAACACGACGTCATACTCTGTATACAGCTGGTTGCTTCTCGGAAGGTAAGGCCTTCTGTAAATAGCTTGACTCTATTCCAATACGTGACGATCTACGACGGTTCGCATCTGAACTATAATATTTATACCGTACAATACGGTGTATAAGGCAAATGCTGTACAGCGGACCATCCCCGGACTACCTGGCTTGACTTTTGGTATCACAGGATACGAGAAACTACTGACTTATCCATTCGAATCACAAACAACGCGGTAACGTTCTCCAACAGTTCGACCTTCGATATTCTAATTAATACATGAAATTATCGAAAATGTATACTAATAATAATAAAGGTAAAAATAATTATATTCTAATTCTGGATGCAGCTGGTTAGGTCCTCGGAGGGTAAGGTCTTCGTTAACGCGTTAGACTATATACCAATTGGTAACGCTCGGAACGGTTTGACGCTCTACTTTAATATTCAATCCGTGAATTACGGCGTCCATAGCCAATAGTGCGCAAAGCATTTACTCCCGGAATAACTGGTTTAACTCTTGAAGTTATAGGATATGTGAATCTATTGTCTTAGCCTTTCCACTCTAAGAATGTGGTATATTTATGGAACAGTTTGATACTCGATTTTCTAGATCATATATGAAAATTCGGCGTGCTTCTGCTGTAATGTCTACTAATCTGTTTCCGTAAACACAGAGCATAACTCTCGCTACTGCGGGCAAGTTCTTGGAAGGCAAACTATAGGATAAAAAGTGTGACTATATATCATTTGGTAATGTTCTCCGTCGAAATGACCTTCTACTTTAATATTTATACCGTGAATTGTGGTGTGTGGTGCTAATTCTGTGGAGCGGATTTGCTCCTGGTGTACCTCGTTTGGCTCTAGAAATCACAGGGTAGGTGGAGCTGTTGACTAAGCCGTTCCTATTTTCAAAGATGATTGTATCGTTCTCGCTGTGTATAACCCTCGATCTTCTAATTTATGCACGTAATTAAGATGCACCTCGCGAAAATGTAAACCAGTCTGTTACTCTAAACATCATGTTATACTCCCGATGCGTCGCGTTAGGCTTTCGGAGGGTAAGGTTTTCAGTAAAACGTTTAATTTCATACCAATTGGTAATTCCCTGAAACGGATTGACGCCCTTCTTTCATACTCACACCGCGAATTAAGGTGACCAATGCCAATACAGTCTAGCGGATATACTCCCGGAATACGTGGCATGACTCTCGGAAACACAGGATATGTGAAGCTATCCTTTTAGCTGCCGGAATATCGTAGAAGGTGGTAACAGCCTCGATCGGTTTGACACTCGACCTTCATAGTCATAATTAAATTAAGGTCCCCTCCACTAAGGTGTTAACTAATCTGATTCTCTGAGCATGAAGTTGTACCCACGATACTGCGGGATATACTCTCGGGAGGTAAGGTATCCGTTAAAGAGTATGACGTTATACCAATTGGTCTACTTTAATATTCATACCGAGAATTAAGGTGTCTATTTCGAATACTGTTCAGCGGCTTTACTCCGAGAATACCTGGCTCGACTCATGGAATTACAGGATAACTGAACCTATTGATTCAGCAGTTCGTCACTCTCAATGATCGCGGGATCGCTCTCGAATGGTTCGACTGGAGATTTTTGTATTGATACATGAAAATATGGCGTCCGTCTGCTGAAATGTGTACTAAATTATTTTCGTATACACTAAGCATGATACTTCGTACCGCGGCTTACATTCCCGAATGGTAACGTATTGCGCAAAAAGAATGATTTCATAACAATTGGTAATGTTCTCCGACGATTTGACCTGCTAATTTAATACTCTTGCCGTGAATCATTATGTCTATGACCAATACCATTCAGCGGATTTAATCCAGGAATACATCGTTTGGCTCTAGGAATCACAGGACACGTAACGCCATTCAATCACCCGTCCTATTCTCAACGAAGGTGGTAACGTTCTCGAATGGTTTGACACTCGATCTGCTAATTCATACATGAAGTAAATGTGCACGTCACCAAAATGTATAGCAGTGTGGTTCCCTATACACGAAGTTATACTCTCGTTACGGCGCATTAGCTTCTCGGGCGGTAAACCTTTGTGTAAATCGTATGACTTTATAGCAGTTGGAATCGTTCTAAAACGGTTGCCCGCTCCACGTTATCAACCAAACAGTGAATTCAGGTGTCTATTGCCAATACTCTTCAGCAGATTAACTTCCGGTGTACCTGCATTGCCTCTCCGCATCACAGGATAGGTGAAGATATTGACCTTGCCGGTCATCTCTCATAGATCATGGTAACATTCTCGTAAGGTTTGGGGCTCTATATTATTATTCAGGCTGTGAATTCTAGTGCCAATTACCAATAGTCTACAGTTTATTGACTCTCCGTATGCCTGGCTTGACTTTCGGAATCATAGGGCAGGTGAAGCTACTGACTTATCCGTACCACTATCGAAGAAGGCAGTAACGTTCTCAAACGGTTTGAGCCATACATTCTAATTCATGTGTGATATTAAGGTGCTCGTCGCGAAACTGTAAACTGGTTGGTACCTCTGAGCGCGGTGTTATTCTCTCGATGCAGCGGGTCAGTTTTCCGAAGAGTAATCGATCTGTAAGTAGTTTAACCCTACAGGAATAGGAAATGCTGTACATCGGCTTCACCGCATGCTTTATTTTTCAAACCGTGAATTGAGGTGCCTATTGCCAATGCTGAACAGCGACGTTACTCCCGGAATATCTGGCTTGACCTTCGGAACCACAGGCTATGTGAAGCTATATACTTAGGCGTTCGTCTCTCATCAGAAGTTGGTAACTTTCTCGAATGGTTTAAACCACGATCTACTTATTAATATTGAAATCAATGTCCACGTAACTAAGATGTTTACTAGTGTATATCCCTTAACACGTAGCAATGCTCTTGATAGGGCGGATTAGATTCTGGGACGGTAGGGCATTCGGTGAAACGTTTGATTTTATAGGAATTAGTAACGTTCTCACACGGTGTGACGCTCTATTTAAATATTCACTTCTCGAACTTAAATGTCTATTGCCAATACTGTACACCGGATTTACTTCCTGAATACCTGGCTTGACTCTTGAAATCGCAGCTAACGTGACACAGCTGACACATCGGTTCCACTCTCAAAGAGGGTGGTAACCTTCTCGACTGATTTGAACATCGATGTCCTAATTCATACAGAAATTTAAGGTGCCGTCACTATGCTGTATACTAATGTGTTTCCCTAAACACGAAGCTATACTCTCGATACGGCGGGTTAACTTCTCGAACGGTAAGGCATTCGGTAAAACTTTTGACTTTATAGCAATTAGTAACGTTCTCATACGCTGTAACGCTCTTTTTTATTGATCAATCCCTGATTTAGGGTGTCCGTTGCGAATATTGTATAGCTGATTGACTCCCGGTATATCTGGTTTGCCTATCGGAATATCACGAGATGTGGAGTTATTGATACTACGTTCGTCTCTCAAAGAATGTGGGATCGTTCTAGATATGATTGCACTGTCGATTTTTCTATTCATACATGAATATAAGATGTTCGCCTGCTAAAATGTCAGCCAATTTGTATCTCCGAATGGGAATCTATATTCTGGATACTGCGGGTTTTGATCTCAGAGTGTAAGGTCTTCAGTAAAACGTTTGACTTCAACCAATTGATAACGTTCTCTAACGGTCAGGCGTTCTATTTTAATGATAAATTAATTATGCTGCCCATTGCTAATAGGGTGGAGTGCATTAACACCAGGAATACCTTGTTTGTCCCTCGGAATCACGTGGTAGGTGATGCTAGTGACTTAGCTGTTCGGTTGTCGAAGATGGTGATAACGTTCTCGAGCGAATTTATCCTCAATCTTCCTATTAATAAACGAATTTATAGTGCCCGACTGCTAAAAGGTCTATTAATTTGTTTCCGAGAACACTGAGCATGACACTTGATACAGCGGGCTAGGTTCTCGGAGGATAACGTATCCGGAAAAATATGTCTCTGTGACAATTGGTAATGTTCTCTAACGGTTTGACTGTGCCCCCTAACATTCATACCGTGAGATGCGGTGTCCATTGCCAATACTGTTCAGTGCATTTACTCCACGAATACATGGATCGATTCCCGGTAGTACAAAATAGGTGAAGCTATTTATTTAGACGTTTGCTCTCAAGGAAGGAGTTAACGTTCTCGAACGGTTTGACTCTCGATTTGCCTGTACCATCATGAGAATAACGAGTCCGTCTGCTGAAATGTCTACCAATTTGTATCAGTGAATAGTAGGCATGGCAGTCCCTACAGCGTGTAGGGCTTCTCGGACGATAAGGCTTTCCGTAAGAAAATTGACGATATACCAATTGGAAATGTTCGCCGACGGTTGGACTCGCTACCTTAATATTCATGCCGTAAAATAACGTGTCTAATGCCAACACCGTTCAGCGGGTTTAGTCGCGATTACCAGCTCTTGGAATCCCAGGATCGGTGACGTAATTGACTGAGCCATTCGTCTCTCACAGAATGCGGTGTCATTTTCGAACGGTTCGACCCTCGATCGTCCTTTTAATACATGGAATTAAGTTGACCGTCACTAATCTGTATGATAATTCATTCCTTTCAACACACTGGTGTACCCTCGATACAGCGGTTTTCGGTGAGTAAGGTCTTCGGTGAATGTTGTGGTGGTGTTTGCCGATGGTAAGGCATTCGGTAAAATGTTTGACTTTACACCAATTCGTAACGCTCTCAAACGGTTTGACGCTCTACTTTAATATTGAAATCGTGAATTAAGGTGACTATTTTCAAAACTGTTCAGCGGATTTACACCAGGAATACCTGGCTTGACATTCGGAATCACAGGATAGGTGAGTCTATTGAGTAAACCGATCGTCTCTCACAGAAGGTGATAACGTTCTCGACGGCTGGTCACTCGACCTTCGAATGCATTCATGAAATTAATCACTAAAATTTATAGCTATACTTTACACATAGCATGATGTTATACTCGTGATGCAGAAGGTTATGTTTGTCACAGGTAAAGCTTTCGGCAACAGGTTTGTCTCGATTCAAATTGGTAACATACTCGAATTGTTTGGCACTCTACTTTAAGATTAAAACTGTGAATTAAGGTGTCTAATGCCATTGCGCACAGCGGATTAACTCCCGGAATACCTGACTTGGATCTCGGGATCGCAGGATAGGTCATGCTATTGACTTAACCTTTCGAGTGTCAAGGAAGGTGGTATCGATCTCGTACGGCTTGACACTCGATCTCCTAATAGATACATGAATTTAAGGTGCCCGTCACTAAAATGTATACTGCTTTGCTTGCCTGAAATCGAAGTTGTACTCTCGATACAGCTGGTTAGGTTGTAGAAAGGTAATAAATTTGGTAAAAAGAATTACTTAATGCCAATTCGTAATGATCTCCGAGGGTTTGACTCTAAAATTTCATAATCATGCAGTGAATTAAGGTGTAAATTGCCAATACTGATTCGTGGATTTAATCCCGGATTACATGGTTTGTCTCTCGGTATCACAGGATACGTGATGCTATTGACATAGCTGTGCGATTCTGAAGGAGGGTGGGATCGATGTCGAAATGCTTGTTTCTCGATTCTTCTATTCATACAGGAAAATAAGGTGCCCGTCATTAAAATGTATACTAAATTGCTTCTCTGATCACGAATTTATACACGAATTCATACAGCTGGTTAATCCCTAGGAAGGTAAGGCCTTCATTATAAATTTTGACTCTATACCAATATGTAAAATTCTATAACGGTTTGACTTCGTACGTCAATATTTGTACCGCGAAATATCGTGCCTAATGCAAATAGAATGTGGTGACCTTGAAGATCTGTGGGACACTCGATCTTGTAATTCATGTCTGACATCAAGGTGCCCGACACTAAAATATGTAATAATTTCCTTCCGCGCACAATAAGGTCTACTCCTGATAAAGAGTGTTAGGTTGTCGGAAGGTTACATATTCTCTAGAAAGAATGACTCCATACATATTGGTAAAGTTCTCAATTCGCTTGACGCACTACTTTTATATTCAATACGTGGCTTGAGGTGTGTATTGCCAATAATATTCAGCATGTTATTTCCGGTAAGCTTCGGCTTTCGCAATCACTGGACAGGTGGATATACTGACTCAGCCGATCGAGTCTCAGGGATGGTTGTAACGTTCGGGAAGTGATTAACACTCGATCTATTAATTCATACATGAAATGAAGATGCGCCACTGTAAGATGTATACTAATTTGTTCTTCGTCAACACAATGTTATACTCTCGATACAGCGAGTTAGGTTCTCGACGGGCAAGGTTATTGGTAAATCGTTGGACTATTGAGCAATAGGTAATGTTCTACAACGGGTTGGCACTGTACATTAATATCCATACTGCGAATTAACAGTGCCTAATGCCAATGCAGCTCAGTGGATTTACGCCCGGCACACCTGGATTGTCTCCCGTTATCACAGAAAAGGTGTAGCTATTGAGCTTTCCGTTCGACTCTCAAAGAAAATGGGAAGATTCCCGAACGGTTGGACCCTCGATCATCGAATTAATTCATGAAATTATGGTGCCCGGCACTAAAATGTATACTTATTCGTCGCATGGAATACCTTATTATACTCCCTATGCACCGCGTTATTCTTTCAGACGGTAAGGTCATCAATAAAATGTTTGACTTTATATCAACTGGAAACGTACTCAAACGGTTTGTCGCTTTACTTTAATATAAAGCCGTGTAATAAGGTGGCTAGTGCCAATACAGGTCAGCTGACTTACACCCTGAATACCTGGTTTGTCTTTCGGAATCACAGGATAGGCCTAGCTATTGACATAGCCGTCCGTCTCTCAAAGAAGGTGGTAACGTTCTCGAACGGTTTGACACCAGATCTACTAATGCATGCATCAATTTAACATGACGTCACGAAATTGTATACTGATGTGTTTTCGTAAACACTTAGCTACAGTCTCGATACGGCACGATAGCTTCACGGACGGTACGGCATTCGTTAAAACGTTTGACTTTACGGCGATTAGTATCGTGCTGACACGGTGTGACGCTCTGTTTTACTATTCTCTTCGCGAATTAAGGTATCTATTGCCTGTAGTGTCCTACGCATTTACTTGCTGAATTTCGCGTTTGTCTCTCCGAATCACTGGGTAGGTGAATCAATTGACTTAGTCGTTCGTCTATCACAGAATGTGGCAACATTCTCAATCGGTTTGACCCTCGACATTCTAATTCAAATATGAAATTAAGGTAGCCGTGACTATAATGCATACCACCTTGCTTCTCTGAACACGAAGTTATACTTTCGATACAGTTGATTGTCTTCCCGGAAGGTAAGTGCTTCGGTACAAAGTGTGACTGTATAGGAATAGGAATCGTTCTAGAACGGTCTGACACTCAACTTTAATATCCAGGCCGTAAAATAAGTTGTCTATTGCCATTACGATTCAGCAGATTTATTCCTCGGACACCAGACTTGACTCTCGGAATCATAAGTGTAGGTGATGCAGCCGTTCCACACTCAAGGAACGTGCTATCGTTCTGTAACGGTTTGACCATCGATCATCTAGTTCATACATGAAATTAGTGTGCCAGTGGTTGAAAGGGGTAAAAATTTGTTTTTCTGAACACGATGTTATACGCTCGGTACAGCGGGATATGCTTTCGGAAGGAAAGGTCTTCAGTGAAGCGTTTGCGTTTATACCATTTGCTTGCTATCTTAACCGGATTTACGCTGTATTTTAGAGTTCAAACCTTGAATTAATGTATCTATTGCCAATAGTGCACGGGGAAATTACTTCCGGAACAACTGGTTTGACTTTCGGAGTCATAGGACATGTGAAGTTATTGACTTAGCCGTTCCACTATCGAAAAGGTGGTATCGTTCTCGAACGCACNGAATCACTGGATTGGTGAAGCTATTGAGTTTGCCGTACGGCACCCAAAAAAGGTCGTATCGTTCTCTAACGGTTTGAAAAAAGATCTTCTAACTTATACATGGAATGATGGTGTTCGTCACTAAGATGAATTGTAAATTGCTTCTCTGAACAGGTAGATACTCCCTCTACAATGCGGGTTATATTTTGGAAGGTAAGGCCTTCGGTAAAATATTTGACTCTATACCAATATGTAAGATTCTACAACGGTTTGACTCTGTACGTTAATATTCAAACCGTGAATTAAGGTGTCTACTGCCAAAATACTTCAGCAGACATACCCCCGGAATAAGAGGCTTGACTCTCGGAATCACAGGATATGTGAAGCTCTTGACTTAGATGAACGATTCTCAAAGGATGGGGTATCGTTCTGGAACGATTTGCCACTCGATATTCTCATTCATATATGAAAATAAGATGTGCTAATGCCATAATGTGTACTAATTTCTTTCTGTGAGCACTAAGTATGACACCTGCTGCAGCGGGTAAGGGCCTCGCAGGGTAACGTATCCTATTGAAACTTTGACCCTATACAGGTAGGTATCATTCTACGATGGATCGAATCTCCATATTACTATTTATAACGTAAATTAAGGTGTCTGTTGCCAATATTGTATTACGGATTTACACTCAGTATACCTGATTTCACCTTCGAAATCACAGGATATGTGAAGCTACTTACTTAGCTGTTCGAATCACACAGGAAGCGGCAACGGTCTCCAACTGTTTGACCGTTGATCTTTTAATGCATACATGAATATAAGATGCGCGTCACATAAATGAAGCCTAATTTCTTTCTCTGAACACGTTATACTCTCTACTGTTATACTCTCGAAGCAGCGCGTTTGCTTTTCTGTAGAAAAGGCCATCTCTAATGTGTTAGACTTTATATCAATTTGCAATGCTCTCAAACTGTCTGTCGCTCCTCTTTACTAGTCATACAGTGATTTAAGGTGTCTATTGGCAATAGTGTTCGGCGGATTTATTCTCGGAATACCTGGTTTGACTCTTTAAATCGTAGGATAGGTGATGCTATTGACTTATCCGTTCGATTTCTAAAGAAGGTCGCATCGTCTTCTAAAGGTTTGACACTCGATTTTCGAAATTAAGGTGTCCATAACTATGATGCATAGTAAATTGCTTCACTAAGCACGAGGTTATCCTCTCGATACAGAGGGACAGCTACTCGGAAGCTGTATTCAGTGAAAAGTTTGACTCTATACAAGAAGGTGAGGTTCTATAACGGTATGATTCTGTACTATACTACTTATATTGTGAATTAATGTGTCTCTTAGCTATTCCATAATGCGGATAGATTCTCGACATTCCCGGCCAGATTCTCGGAATAACAGGACAGGTGAGGCTATGGACTTAGCTGTACGACCTTCAAACATGATTCTACCTTTCTCGAAAAGTTTAACTCTCGATTTTGCTATTCATACATAAAACGTAGATGTCCGTCTGCTGAAATGTCTACTCATTTGATTCCGTGAACAATATGTAAGGCACTGCCTATAGCGGGTTAGGTTCTCTTATGGTAAGGTATTCGGTACGAAGAATGACTTTATACAAATAGGTATCGATCTGCAACGGTTTGAGGCATTACATTAAGAATGAAACCGTGAATTAATTTGTCTATTGCCAATACTGTTCAGCGGATTTACCCCCGGAATTCATGGTTTGACTCTTGGAATCTTGGAATAGGTAAATCTGTTGACCTACCCGCTCGCCTCTCGAAGAAGGTGAGAACGATCTCGCACGGCCCGATCCTCGATCTTATAATTCATACAAGAAATTATAGTGTCCGTCACTAAAATGTGTACAAATTTGTTTCCCTGAACGGGAAATTATGTCCTCGATACGCAGTGTTAGCTTCTCAGAAGGTAGGGCTATCGGTTTAGTGTTTGATTCTATACAAATATGTAACGTTCTACAACGGCTTGACGGACTGATATAATATTCTATCCCTGTATTAAGGTGCCTATTGCTACTACTGTTCAGCTGATTTACTCCCGTAATAACTGGCTTGTCTCCCGGAAACACAGGATAGGTGAAACTATTTACTTAGCCATTCGTCTCTCAGGGAAGGTGGTAACGTTCTGGACCGGTTTGCCTCTCGATCTTCTCATGCATACGTGATATTAATGTGCCCGTCACAACAATGGTTACCAATTTTGTACCTCTCAAGTCGAAGTTATACTCTCGATACAGCGGCTTAAGTTCTCTGAGGGTAAGGTATGCTGTAAAGTGTTTGACGTTATACACATTGGTACCGTTCTCAAACGGATTGTCTCTGTAGTTTAATATCCATACCGTGAATTTATGTATCCATGGCCAATAATATGCTGTAGATTTACGCCTGGAATACCAGGTTTGACTCTAGGAATCACACGATAGGTGAAGCAATTGACTTACCCCCTCGGATCTCAAAGGAGTTACTAAGGTTCCCTATCGGTTCGACACTCTAGCTTCGGATGCATACATGGAATTAACGGTTTGAATATTAATGCAGATCGTCAATCCGCGTAGAACGTTACCAATTGCTACAATTGTCCTCGAACGGTTTGACACTCGATCTTCTAATTCGTACATGAAATGAAGATTCTCGTTAATAATATGTACATTAATTTGCTTCTCTGAACGCGAAGTTATACTCTCGATATAGCGGGCCTATCTTCTCCGAATATAAGGCATTCGGGTAGATGGTTGACTCAATAGCAATAGGCAGAGTTCTACAACGGTTTGACCATGTACTTTAATGTTCATACCGCGAATTATGGTGTCTATTGCCAATAATGTATAGCGCATTTACTCCTGGAATGCCTAGTTTGACTCGCGGAATCGCAGGATGGGTGTAGCAATTGACTTCGCCGTTCGACTCTCAAGGAAGTTGGTAACGTTCGCGAACTGTTTGACCCTCGATCTAGTAGTTCAAACATGAAATTAAGGTGCCCGTGGCTGAAATGTCAACCAATTTCTTTGTCTGATCACCTTGTAATACTCTCGATGAAGCGGGTGAGATTCACTGTGTGTAAGGTCTCCGGTGAAATTGTTGACTTTATTGCAATTGTTAACGATCACAAACGTTTTGACGCAATATTTTAATATCTAAACCAGGAATTAATGTGTGTATTGCGAATCCTGTCCAGCGGATCCTGTCACGGAATACCAGGTTTGTCGCCCGGAATCACAGGATAGGTGAAGCTATTGACATAGACGTTCGTCTCTCAAAGAAGGTGGCAACATTCTCGAGCGGTTTGACCATCAGTATTGCAATTCATACATGAATTTACTGATCCGTCACTAAAACGTATGATAATGTGTTTCCCGAAACACGAAGTTACACTCTCGTTAAGGCGCTATAGCTTCTCGGGCGGTAAGACTTTCGGTAAATCGTATGACTCTGTAGCAGTTGGTAACGTTCTAAAACGGTTTCGCGCTCTACCTTAATATTCAAACAGTGAATGGAGGTGTCTATTGTCAATACCCTTCAGCGGATTTACTCCCGGAGTACCTGGCTTGACTCTCGGAATCACAGAATAGGCGATGCTATTGACTTACCTGTTCGATTCCCAAACAGGGTGGTAACGTTCACGAGCGCTTTGACACGCCGTCTTATAATTCAGACATGAAGTTAAGGTGCCCCTCTCTAGTATGCCAACTATTTTGTTGTCATGATGACTAAGGGAGACACTTCCTACGGCGGATTGCTCTTCTGGGAAGGAACGGCCTTCGGTAACGAGTCTGATCGTATATAAACATGTAACGTTCAAGAGCGGCTTGGCGCTCTACCTTAATATTCAAACCGTGAATTAACGGTCCTATGTCCAATACATATCACCCGATTCAATCCAGTTATACCTGGTTTGGCCCTCGGAATTACAGTACAATTGAAGCTATTGACTTAGCCTTTCGGATCTCAAGGGAGTTCGTAACGCTCGCAAACGGTTAGACCCTTGATATTCTAATTCATACATAAAATTAACGTGTCCTATCTGCTACAATGCCCACTTATTTGTGGGGTCAACATTAAGCTAGTCTCTCGCTACAGCAGGTTACATTCTCGCANTGAAGCTATTGACTTAGCCTTTCGGATCTCAAGGGAGTTCGTAACGCTCGCAAACGGTTAGACCCTTGATATTCTAATTCATACATGAAATTATGATGCCCATCAGCAGAATGCATACGAATGTCTTTGTAATGTAAGGCTGTCGGTAAGAAGTTTGTCTTTATACAAATTGTTCACGTTACACATGGTCTGACTTTGTACTTTAATATTTAAGCCGTGAATTATGGTGCTCCATGCCAATGCTACTCAGCGGATGTACTCCCAAAATACCTGGTTTGAGTCTCGGAGTCATAGGCTACGTGGAGGGACTGACTCAGCTGTGCGGCTCTCAAGAAATGTGGTAACGTTCTCGATCGGCTTGATCCACGATCTGCTTATACGTACATAAAATTAACGTGTCCTATCTGCTACAATGCCCACTTATTTGTGGGGTCAACATTAAGCTAGTCTCTCGCTACAGCAGGTTACATTCTCGCAAGGCAAGGTTTTCGGCATAAAATTTGACTCCATTCCAAGTTATACCGTTCTCCATCGGCATGAATCTCTATTTTAATATCTATACCGTGAAGTAAAGTGTCCATAGCCATTACAGTACAGATGATTTACTCCTGGTGTGCCTCTCGGAACCACAGGATAGATGTGCGATTCTGAAAGAAGGTGGCAAAGTTTTGGATCGTTTTGCATCACGATCTTCTCATCCGTATATAAAAATATGGTGTGCATCTACAACAATGTCTACGAATCTTTTTCCGTGGGCACTAAGCATGACAATCGCTACGACGGCATGAGTTCTCGGAATATGAGGTATTGGTTAAAAAGAAAGACTTTTTACCAATCGGATCTGTTCTTGAACGGATTGACTCTCAACATTAATATTCATTCCTAGAGTTACGGTGTCTATTGCCAATATTGTTTAGCCGATTCACACCCGGAGTACCCGTTTGACACCAGGTATCACATGATAGGTGAAGCTACTGACATAGCCATTCGACTCTCGAATATGGTGTCATCATTCTTTCACGGTTTGACCATCGATCTTCATAGTCACACATGAAATTCAGGTACCCGTCACTCCAATGTATACTAACTTGTTTCCGTCTACTCTACGCAACACAATTGCTACCGCGGGATAGGTCCTCGGAAGGTAAGGTAATTTGCAAAACGTTTGACTTTATACCGACTGCTAACGTTCCCAAACGGTATCACGCTATACATTATTATTCAAACCGTCAATTACGGTGTCCATTACCAATAGTCTACAGCGTATTGAGTCACAGCATACCCGGTTTGCCTGTAGGAATGGCAGGATAGGTGATGCTATACACCTAGCCGTCCGACTCTCAAAGTAGGCGGGGCCTCTTTAGAGCAGCTTGAGTGTCGATTTTTCTATTGATACATGAAAATATGGCGTCCGTCTATTAAAATATCTCGTAATTTGCTTTGCTGAGCACGAAGTTATACCCTTGATACAGCGGCTGATGTTCTCGGAAGGTAAGGTATCAGGTAAAGAGTATAACGTTATGCCAATTAGTAATGTTCTTAAATGGTTTGAAGCTCTACTTTAATATACCTACCGTGAATTATGATGTCTGTTGTCAGTGCAGTTCAGCGAATTTACTCCTGGAATACAAGGCTTGTCCCTCGGAATCACAGTAATAGTTGAAGCTATTGACTTAGGCGTTCGACCAACAACGTGGCTTGTAACTTTCTCGGACGGTTCGATTCTCGCTCTTCTAACTAATACATGTCATTGAGGTGCTCGTCACTAAATTGTATAATAACTTGTGTCCCGATGTTACACTCTCGGTACAGGAGGATAGGTCCTCCGGAGGTAAGGACTTCGGTAAAATGTTTGACTCTATACCAATTGGTAACGTACTACAACGCTTTGATACGGTATGTCAATATTCAAACCGTGACTCAAGGTGTCCATTGCTAATACTGTTCAGCGAATTTACACCCAGTGAACCTGGTTTGAAACTAGGCATCAGAGGGTAGGTCTAGTTATTAACTTTGCCGTTCGTATCTTAAAGAAGGTGGCATCGCTTTCTACCGGTTTTACTCTCCATTTTGCTATTTATACAGGAAAATGGTGTACCCGTCTGCTAACCAGTCTACTAATTTATTACAGTGATGATTGAGCTAGACACTCGCTGCTGCGGGATTGGTTCTAGGCTGGTAAGTTATTCGGAAAATGTAATGACTTTATATGAATTTTTATTGATCTTCTACGGTTTGACTTTATACTTCAATATTCACACAGTGAATTAAGGTGTTTATTGCCAGTACCGTTCAGCGGATTTACTCGCGGAATAGCTGGTTTGACTTTCGGAGTCACAGTATATGTGAGGCTATTGACGTAGCCGTTCAACTGTCGGAGAAGGAGGTAACGTTCTCGGACGCTTTGACCCACAACCTTCTAATTCAGTACATGAACTAAATGTGTGCGTCACTAAGTGCATAACAATGTGTTTCTGCGAATACGAAGGTAGACTCCCGGTGCAGTGGGATAGATCCTCGGAAGCCAAGACCTTCGGTAATATGTTTAACCGTATATTAATAGGTAAGGTTCAACAACGGATCGACTTTGTACTTTATTATTCATACCATGAGTTTAGAGGTCTATTGCAAGTACTGTATTATGGATTTACTCCCGTATTAACTGGTTTCACTCTCGGAATCACAAAATCGCTGAAGCTAGTGATTTAGGTGCCAGACTCAGAAAAGGGTGGGAACGTTCTCCATCTGTTTGACCCTCGATCTTCGATTTCATACAGAGAATTAAGATGCCCGTTACTAATGTGAACACTAATGTGTTTCTCTACACACGAAGTTACACTCTCGATACAGCTGGCTATGCTTTCGGAAGGTAAGGCCTTCGACAAAAGGGTGACTATAAATCAATTGATAATGATCTCCAACAGATTGTCTTCTTAATTCAATGTTCACAACGTGAATTATTGTATTAACTGCCAACATAATTCAGCGCATTTTCTACAGTAATGACTGATTTGACTGTATTCTCGGTATCATATGGTGGGAGATGCTCCTGACTTAGCCGAACTACTCTCAGGGATGTTGTAACGTTCTCGAACGGTTTGACAGTCGATCTGCAAATTTATACACGAGCTTAAGGTGCCGTCACCAAAAATTTGTACTAACGTGTTTCTCTAACCAAGAAGTAATACTCCCGATACAGTGGGGTTGTTTCTCGGAAGGTAAGGCATTCGGCAAATAGTTTCACTCTATAGCAATAGGCAATGACACTTTAACTCTGATCTTTGATATTTATAACGTGTAACAGCGTGTCTAATTCCATTGCAGTACTGTTGGTTTAGTCGCGGAATACCTGGTCTGTCGCTATGAATCACAGAATTTCTTTAACCATTGACGTAGCTGTGCGACTCTCAAGGGAGGTGTCAATGTTCTAGAACGGTTTGACGCTCGGTCTTCTATGGCATACTTGAAATTATGGCACCCATCGCTAAAATGTATACTAATGTGTTTCCCTGAACACGAAGCTATACTCTAGGTGCAGCGGGTTTGCTTCTCGGACGGAAAGGCCTTGGGTCATGAGGTTGTCTTCATAACAATATGTAACGTGCTTCAGCTATTCGACATTGCCCGCTAATATTCGTATAGTGAGATACGGTGTCTTTTGGCAATACTGACCAGCGCATTTACTCCAGGGATACCTGGTTTTAATTTCGGAGTTTCAGTATATGTTATGCAATTGACTTGGCCGTTCGTCTCTCAAAGAAGGTGGTATCGTTCGATAGGTCTGACTCTTCATTTTGCTATTCATTCATGAAAATAACGTGTCCGTCTGGTATAATGTCAACTAACATGTTTCTGTCAAAACTAAGCAAAATACACCCTACAGAATGTTAGGTTCTCGGATGGAAAGGTATTCAGTAAAAAGAATGGCTTTATAAGAATAGGTATCGTTCTGCATCGGTTTGACACTTTACATTAATATTCTGACCGTGAATTAAGGTGTCTATTGCTAATACTCTTCAGCGGCTTTACTACCGGATTATCTGATTTGATTGTCGGAAACACGGGATAGGTGTCGCTACTGACTAATCCAATCGATCCTCAAAGAAGGTGGAGATGTTCCGCAACGGAATGAACTTCGATCTTTATATTTAGTTCACGAAGTCAAGGTGCCCGTCACAAACATGTATACCATTTTGCTTCTTTGAAAGAGAAGTTATACTCTCGATAGTACGGATTGGCTTCTCGGAAGGTAAGGTCATCTGTAAGTAGTTAAATATATAAGAGTGGGTAACGTTCTACAGCGGTTTGACTCTGTACATTAATGTTCATACCGTGAATAAGGTGTCTCGTGCCAATACTGTACAGCGGTCATACCTATGTTATACCAGGACTGACTCCCGGAATCACATGAAAAGGTTAAGCTATTGTCGTAGCCGTTCGTCTCTCACAGCAGGTGGCAACATTCTCGATCTGTTTGACATTCGATCTGTTAATTCATGCTTGAAATTAAGGTGCCACCAATAAAATGTATACTAATTTATTCTTCGCAGCAACATGCTGCTCCCTCGTTACAGCGGATTAGTCCTTCGGGGGAAAAGGCCTTCAGCAAAGCGTTCAACTTTATTCCAATTGGTAACGCTGTCAAATGGTTCGACGATCAGATTCAATACTCATACCGTGAACTGAGGTATATGTTGACAATAGAGTATAGTGGTATTACTCCCAGAATAGCTGGTTTGACACACGGAAACGCAGGATAGGTGAAGCTATTGACTTTGCTGTTCGACACTCAATGAAGGTGGTAAAGTTCTCGACAGTTTTTACACTCAATTTCAATTCTAATTTATACTGGAATTTAGTGTACCCACCTATAATATTTATACTAATTTTCATCTCCTATCACGGAGAAATACCTCCGATACAGCGAGTCAGCTTATTGGAAGATTAGACCTTCGGAAACATGTTTGATTCTATTAGAATATGTAACATTCTACAACGGTTTCAATTTGCACGTTAATATTAATAACGTGAAAAGGCGAGTCTAGTTCCAATACTGTTCTACGGGCTTAGTAGCGGAATACCTGGTCGGTACCTAGGAATCACAGGATTGGTGATGCTATTGGCGCAGCTGTGCAACTCTCAAAGAAGGTGATATCGGTCTCAAACGGATTGACTCACGATCTTCTTGTGTATACATGAAAATAACGTATCCATCACATAAAATAGGTACTAATTTGATTAAGTGATAACTGAGCATGGCAATCGCTCAGCGGATCGGGATCTCGGAAGGTAAGGTATTTGGTATAAGGAATGACTTTATACCAATTCATAATATTCATCGACAGTTTGAATCTCTACCTGAATTTGCAGAAAGTGAATTAATGTGTCTCGTGAATATAATGTTCAGCGTATTTACTCCTTCAATACCTGGTTTCACTCTAGGAATCGCGGGGTATGTGAAGCTTGCCACATAGCTGTGCGAGTATCAAAGATGGTGGTAACGTTCTCGAACACTTTGACTCTCGATCTTCTAATTCGTACATGACGTTACGGTGCCCGCCAGTGAAAGATATTATTATTCAATATCTTCCTACGATCACGAAGCTATACTCTCGATGAAGCGGGTGAGGTTCGGAGAACTTGAGTGCTACGGTAAAGTGTGTGACTTTATACCAATAGGCAACGTTCGAAAACGGTTTGACGCGTTACCTTAACATTCATATCGTGAATTAAGGTGTCTATTGACAAAACTGATCAATGGATTTACACCCGGAATACCTTTCATGACTCTCGGAATCGCAGGATAGGTGAAGCTATTGACGGTGCCGTTCGTCTATCACAGAAGGTGGCAACGTTCTCGCACGGTTTTACTTTCGATTATTCTATTCATACATGGAAATAAGGTGTTCCTCTGCTAAAGTATCTACTATCATATTTCCGTGAACATGAAGGAAGACACTACCTACGGCGGGTTAGGTTATCGGACGGTAAGGCCTTCTGTATGAGAATTGACCATAAACAAATTGGAAATGTTCACCGACGATTCACTCTCTACCTTAATATTCATACCGTTTGACTAAGCACGGTTATATACAACACAGTTCAGGTAATTTACTCCTGGATTACAGGGCTTGACTCTCGGAGTCACAGGAAAGGTGAAGATATAGACTTAGATTTCCGACTCTCAATGAAACTAGTAATGGTCTGGAAAAGTATGCCTCTCGATCATCCAATTCATACATGAATTTGAGGTGAGAGACATTGAACTGTATACTAATTTGTACCACAGAACACGAAGCTATACTCTCGGTACAGTGGGTTAGCTTCTGGGCAGGTAAGGTCTTTGGTAAAAAGTTTGCCTCTCTACCCCTTGGTAACGTTGTTCAGAGGCTTGACACTGTTCATTAGTATTTATGCCGTGAAATAGGGAGCCTAATTGCCATACTGGAGAGCAGATTTTGACACGGAATACCTTATTTGACTTTCGGAATCACAGGAGAGGTGTAGCTACTGACTCATCTTTTCGACTCTCAAAGAAGGTGGCGACGTTCTTGAACGGCTTGACCAACGACCTAGTAATTCATGGATGAAATTGAGGTGGCCTTCACTAAAATGAATACTAATGTGTTTCTCTGAACACGATGCAATGCTCTAGATACAGCGGTTTATCTTCTCGGAAGGTAAGGCCATCGGTAAAAAGGATGCCTTCACACAAATATGAAACTTTCTGCAAGGGTTATGCACTGTAATTTAATATTGATGCAGTGAATTAAGGTGTCCCTTGACAGTACTGATCAGCACTGTTCCACCAGGAATACCTGGTCTGAATGTCGGAATCAAAGGATAGGTTGTGATACTGATATAGCTGTGCGGCTATCAAAGAAGACGGTACCGTTCTCGATCGGTCCGACACTCGATATTACTATTCATACTTGGAAATATGGTCTGCGTCTGCTAATGTACCTACTATCTTGTTTCCGTGGTCATTAAGCTAGACACTAGCTACAGCGGGTGAGGTTTTCGAACGGCAAAGACTCCGGTAAAAATTTTGACTGTATACCAATGGTTAAGATCCTGCAACGGATCGACTCTCTACATCAATATTCAAACCGAGAATGCAGGTGTCTATTGCCAATTCTGTTCAGCAGATGTACTCCCGGAATGCATGGTTTGACTCTCGTAATCACAGGATGGGTGAAGCTACAGGCTCATCTTTTCGACTCTCGACGAAGGTGGTAACGTTCTCGGTCTTCCTTCTGATACACGAAATAAAAGTGTCCGTCTACTAGAATGTCTACCAATTTGTATCCGTGAGCACCAAGCAAGACACTCGCTGCAGCGGATTAGGTTCCAGGATGGCACAGTATTCGTTAAAAGAATTACTTTATACCAATTCGTACTGTTTTCCGACAGTTTGACTCTCAACTATAATATTCATGCCGTGAATTAAGGTGTCTATTTCCAGTATTGTCTCCAGTATTGTCTATTTCCAGTCTCTTTGAGATGGTGGCCACGTTCTAGGGCGGAGTGACCCTCGATCTTGTTGTTCATACATGAAGTTAAGGTACCCGACACTGATATGAATACTAGTTTCTTTCTGTGTACAGGAAGTTGTATTCTCGATAGAGCGGGTGAGGTTAGCGGAAGTTACGGCATTCGGTAAGAAGTTTGATCTTTATAACAGTTGGTAACGGTCTCAAACGGTTCGACGCTCAATTTAAATATTCAAACCGTTAATTCTATGTATGCGTCAGAAGCTAGAATGTCAAACAGTCAGATAACATTAGCACCTTCCTTGAGAGACGTGCGGGTAAGCCAATAGCATCACATACCCTATGATTCAACGAGTCAAACCAGGTATTCCGGGAGTAAACCTGCTGTGCAGTATTTGCAATAGTAATGTTAACTCACGCTAAGATTATTAAAGTAGAGAGCCAAGCCGTTTGAGAATGTTACTCATTGGTATAACGTCATTTTCCATAACGGATACCTAACCTTCCGAGAACATAACCCGCTGTATGGTGGGTATAACTTAGTGTTAATAGAGACAAATGAGTAGACATTCCAGCAGTCGTACGCCATAACTTCATGTATGAATTAAGAGATCGAATTTCAAGACTTTCGAGATCGTTACCATCTACTTATAAAGTCGAACGGCTAAGTCAACAGCTTCATCAATAGTTGTGATTCCCTGAGTCAAGCCTGGTATTCCAGGAGTAAATCCGCAGAACAGTAATAGCAATAGATACCTTAATTTACGGCACGAATATTAATATACACAGTGAATCCGTTGTAGAATGATACCTATTGCTATATAATCAAACTTTTTACCGAAGGCTTTACTTTCCGGGAACATTCCTCACTGCATCGAGTGTATAACTTCGTGTTCAGAGAAGAAGTTTATTATAAATTTCAGTGAGGGGGACCTTAACTTCATACATGGCTTAGAAGGTCGAGCGACAAACCTGGTGGGAATGTTACCTCCTTCCATGAGAGTTGAACGGCTACGACAATAACTTCACCTACCCTGTGACACTTAGTGCAAAGCCATGTATTCCGGGAGTAAGTACGGAGAACAGTATTGGCAATAGATTATCCGATTCACGGTTTGTACACTAAATTAATTTAACCCAAACCTAAACCTAACCCGCTGTATCGGGAGTATAACATCGTGTTCAGAGAATCGAATTAGTGCACATTTTAGTGACGGGTACCATAACTTCATGTATGAATTAGAAAATCGTGGGTCAAACCGTTCGGGACCGTTACCACCATCTGTGACAGACGAACAGCTAAGTCAATATCTTCACGTATCATGTGGTTCGGAGAGTCAAACCAGGAATTCCGAGAGTAATTCGGCTGAACAGTTTTGACAATAGATACCTTAATGCAATGTTAGAATATTAAATTAGAGCGTCAAACCGCTTCAGGGCGGTACCAATTAGTATAAAGTCAATCGTTTCATCGAACGCCTTACATTCCGCAAACCACACCGGCCTCATCGAGAGTAAAAGTTCGTGTTTGGAGAAACACGTTAGTATACAATTTAGTGTCGGCACGTTATATTCAAGATTGAATTACGGTATCGATAGTCAAAGCTTTCGAGAACGTTATCACCTTCTGTTCCAGTCGAACGGCTAAGTCAATGGCTTCACCAATCCTGTGATTCGGAGAGCAAAACAAGTTATTCCGGGAGTATATCCGCTGAACCAATTTGGCAAAAGACACCTTAATTCACCGTATGAATATTAATGTACTGTGTCAAACCGTTGCAGAAAGTTACATATTGGAATACTGTCGAACACTTTACCAAAGGGCTTACCTTCGGAGAACATATCCCGTTGTATCGAGAATATAACTTTGCGACCATAGATGCAAATTAGTATACATTTTATTGACATGCACCTTAATTTCGAGTATGAATAAGAAAATCCAGAGATAAACCTTTCGACAATGTTACAACTTCTTAAGCGAGGCGCATAGCTATGGCAATATCTACACGTATCCTGTGATCCCGAGAGCCATACAAGTTAATCCGGAAGTTAATTCGCTGAACAGTACTGGCAATAGACGCCTTTGTTCTCGGTATGAATATTAAAGTAGAGAGAGAATTCATTAGAGTTCGTTTGCAATTGGTGTACAGTAAAACGTTTTACCGAAGACCTTACTTTCCGCGAACGTAAATCGCTGTATCGAGAGTGTAACTTCGAGTTCAGAGATACAAATTAGTTCACATATTAGAGCGCGGCACCTTAATATCATGTATGAATAAGATGATCGAGAGTAAAACCAATGGAGAACGTTACCACCTTTCATGAGTGTCGCTCAGAGATTAGTCAACAGCTTCACCTATCCTGTGATACCGAGTGTCACACTAGGTATTCCTGGAGAAAAGCCGAAGATCATTTTTGCAATGTACACCACAATTCACGGATTGAATATTAAAGCAGGCCGTAAATCCGTTGTAGAACATTAACAATTCCTGTAAAGTCAAACGTTTTACCGAAGACCTTACCCTCCGAAAAACTATCCCGCTGTATCGAGAGTGCAACTTCGATTTCAGGGAAACAAATTAGTATCCATATTAGAGACATGAACCTATATTTCATGTATGAATAAGAAAATCTAGAGTCAAGCTGTTGGAGAACGTTACCACACTTTGTGAGAGACGAACGGCTAAGTTAATGGCTTCACATATCCTGTGATTCCGAAAGTCAAACCAGATATTCCGAGAGTAAATGCGCTGTACAGTATTGACAGTGCACAACTTAATACACGGTTCGAATATTAAGGAAGCATGTCAAACAGTTTTAGAGCGTTATCAATTGGTATGAAGTCAAACGCTTTAACGAAGGCCCTACTTTCCGAGAACCAAACCTGGTTTAACTACAAGCATCACAGGATGGGTGAAGCTATTGACGCCGTCGTTCGATCCTCAAAGAAGGTGATATCGTGACCGAGCGGCCTGACCATCGATCTCATTGTTCATACATGAAACTAAGGCTCCCGCCACAGAAACGAACACTAATTTCTTTCCATGATCACAGCGTAATGCTCTCGATACTGCGAGTTACATTTTCGGAAGGTAAGTCATTCGGAAAACCGTTTAGCTTTATAGCAATAAGTAACGGCCTCGCAAGGTGTGACGCTCTATTTTAATATTCACTCCGAGAATTGTGATATCCTCTGCCAACACTGAACTGCCCATTTACTGCGGGAATATCTCATTTTACTTTCGAAATCGCAGGGTAGGTGGAGCTATTGACATAGCTGTTCAGCGTACTTACTCCTGGATTACCTGATTTCCCCCTCGAAATCACAGGATGGCTGCAGCTATTGACATAGATATGCGACTTTCAAGGAATGTGATAACATTCTCGAACGGTTTTATTCTTGATTATTTAATTCATACGGGAAAGTAAGTTGTCAGTCTGCTAAAATGTGTACTAAATTGTATCCGTGAGCACTAGACATGACACTCGCTACAGCGGGTTATGTTCTAGGAAGGTAATGTATTCGGTAAAAAGAGTAACTCTAAACAAAATGGTAATGATCTCCTGCTGATAGTCTTCCTACTCTAATGTTCAAACCGTGAATTATCGTATCAAATCCATATATAATTCAGCGGATTTTCTCTAGTAATGACTGTTTTGACTTTCGGTATAATATGGTAGGTAATGCTATTGACTTAGACGTTATATTCTCAAGGACGTTGGTAACGTTCTCCAACAGTTTGACACTCGATCTTCATGATCATACATGAAATTAAGGTGCCCCTCCTTACAATGTATACGACGTTGAACCTCTGTGAACGGAATTGTACACCCTATACAGCGGGTTTATCTTCTAGCAGGGTATGACCATCGGTAAATGTTTTGATCTTATACCAAATAATAAGATTCCCAAACAGGTTCATGCTCAACTTTAATATTCCAACTGTGAATTAACGTGTCCATTCCCAAAACAGTCCATCGGATTTAATCTCGGAATACATTTCTTGTTTCCCGGATTCGCAGGATATGTGAAGCTGTTCATTTAGCAGTTCGAATATCATTGAAGGTGGTAACGGCTCCGAACTGTTTCACCACCCACCTTCAAATTCATACATGAAATTAAGGCGCCCGACATTGAAATGTCGTCTAATTTGTTTCTCTGAATACGAAGTTATCCCCACGATACAGCTGGATATGTACCCAAAAGGTAAGGTATGCGACGAACAGTATGATATTTTACCAATTGGTAACGTTCTCAATCGGTTTGACTGTCTACATTGATAACCATGCCGTGAATTAAATTATCATGTGCCAATACTCTTCAGCAGGTCTAATCCTGAAATACCGGGGTTTGACAGTCGGAATCACAGGATAGGTGAAGCTATCGACCTAGCCGTTCAATTCTCAAAGAGGGTGGTAGCGTTCACGAACGGTTTGATCATCCATATTCTAATTCATACACGAATTTAATGTGCGGCGACTGAAATGTATACTGATGTGTTTCCCGAAACACGAAGTTATACACTCGATCCCATGGAGCATGATCGCGGAAGGTAAGGACCTCTGTAAAAAGAGTGACTCTAAACTAGTTGGTATTGATCTCGGTGAGTATGTATTTCTACTTAAATGTTCATACCGAGAATTATTGTGTCAGTTGCCTATATAATTCACGGGATTTATTCCTGTTATGACTGGTTTGACTTTCGACGACACACNAATCGCAGGGTAGGTGGAGCTATTGACATAGCTGTTCAGCGTACTTACTCCTGGATTACCTGATTTCCCCCTCGAAATCACAGGATGGCTGCAGCTATTGACATAGATATGCGACTTTCAAGGAATGTGATAACATTCTCGAACGGTTTTATTCTTGATTATTTAATTCATACGGGAAAGTAAGTTGTCAGTCTGCTAAAATGTGTACTAAATTGTATCCGTGAGCACTAGACATGACACTCGCTACAGCGGGTTATGTTCTAGGAAGGTAATGTATTCGGTAAAAAGAGTAACTCTAAACAAAATGGTAATGATCTCCTGCTGATAGTCTTCCTACTCTAATGTTCAAACCGTGAATTATCGTATCAAATCCATATATAATTCAGCGGATTTTCTCTAGTAATGACTGTTTTGACTTTCGGTATAATATGGTAGGTAATGCTATTGACTTAGACGTTATATTCTCAAGGACGTTGGTAACGTTCTCCAACAGTTTGACACTCGATCTTCATGATCATACATGAAATTAAGGTGCCCCTCCTTACAATGTATACGACGTTGAACCTCTGTGAACGGAATTGTACACCCTATACAGCGGGTTTATCTTCTAGCAGGGTATGACCATCGGTAAATGTTTTGATCTTATACCAAATAATAAGATTCCCAAACAGGTTCATGCTCAACTTTAATATTCCAACTGTGAATTAACGTGTCCATTCCCAAAACAGTCCATCGGATTTAATCTCGGAATACATTTCTTGTTTCCCGGATTCGCAGGATATGTGAAGCTGTTCATTTAGCAGTTCGAATATCATTGAAGGTGGTAACGGCTCCGAACTGTTTCACCACCCACCTTCAAATTCATACATGAAATTAAGGCGCCCGACATTGAAATGTCGTCTAATTTGTTTCTCTGAATACGAAGTTATCCCCACGATACAGCTGGATATGTACCCAAAAGGTAAGGTATGCGACGAACAGTATGATATTTTACCAATTGGTAACGTTCTCAATCGGTTTGACTGTCTACATTGATAACCATGCCGTGAATTAAATTATCATGTGCCAATACTCTTCAGCAGGTCTAATCCTGAAATACCGGGGTTTGACAGTCGGAATCACAGGATAGGTGAAGCTATCGACCTAGCCGTTCAATTCTCAAAGAGGGTGGTAGCGTTCACGAACGGTTTGATCATCCATATTCTAATTCATACACGAATTTAATGTGCGGCGACTGAAATGTATACTGATGTGTTTCCCGAAACACGAAGTTATACACTCGATCCCATGGAGCATGATCGCGGAAGGTAAGGACCTCTGTAAAAAGAGTGACTCTAAACTAGTTGGTATTGATCTCGGTGAGTATGTATTTCTACTTAAATGTTCATACCGAGAATTATTGTGTCAGTTGCCTATATAATTCACGGGATTTATTCCTGTTATGACTGGTTTGACTTTCGACGACACACGGTAGGTGATGCCATTGCCTTAGCTATGCGGCTCTCAAGGAAGCTGGTAACGTTGTCGAAAGGTGTAACTCTCGGTCTTCTAAGTCATACAGGAAATTATGGCGCTCATCGCTAAAATGTATACTACTGTGTTACTCTGAACACGAAGCTATGCTTTAGAAGCAGCGCGTTTGCTTCTCGAAAGGTAAGGCCTTCGATAGTGAGGATATCTTCACACCAATGTGTATCGATCTATAACGGTTCNGGTGACGTTCTATAACGGTTCGACGCTGTACTTTAATATTTATATAGGGATTTATGGTGTCTTTTGCCAATTCTGTTCAGCAGATTTATGTAACACGTGCTTGTCTCTCGGAATCGCATGGATGGTGAAGTTATTGACTTAGCCGTTCTTCTCACAGAAGATGGCAACGTCCTAGAACAGTTTGACTTTCGATCTTCTAATTCGGAAATGATATTAAGCGTGCCGTCACTGAAATATATACTGATTTGCTTCCCTGAACACGAACTTATTCTCTCGATGAAGCCGGTGAGTTTCGCGGAAGGTAAGGTCTTCGGTAAAACGTTTCACTTTCTATCAATTGGTAACGTTCACAAATGGACTGTCGCTATACTTTAACATTAAAACCGAGAATTAATGTGTATATTCCCCGTAGTGTTCATCGCATTCTCTACCAGAATACCTGGGTCGACTCTAGGAATCACAGGATTGGTGAAGCCATTGACTTCGATGTGCCACGCTCAAAGAAGGCTGCAACGTTCCCGAGCGGTTTGACCCTCGGTATTTTAATATATACATGAAGTTGTGGTGCCCGTCACTGAAATGAAGACTAATTTCCTTCTCTGAACACGAATATATATTCTCGATACGGCCAGTTTACTTCACCGAAGGTAAGGCCACCGGGAAAGTATTTTACCTTATACCAATTGGCAATGTTCTTAAACGGTTTGGCGCTCCACCTTACTATTCAAACCGTGAATTAAATTATCTGTTGGCAATAATCTTCAGCGATCTTACTCTCGGTTTTCCGGGGTTGCCTCTCGAAACCACGGGACAGGTGAAGCTACTGACTTAGTCGTACGACTCCCAAAGAAGGTGAGAACGGTCTCGAACGGTTTGGATCCCGGTTATTCTATTCAGACCTGAAAATAGCGTGCCCGACACTCCATTGCATATTAATTTTATTCGCTTGCAGTAAGCAACGCACACACTGCGGTGCGTTAGCTTCTCGGTCGTTAAGGCTTTCGATAGAAAGTATGACTCTATAACTGTACGTAACGTCCTCCCTCTGTTTGACTCCCTACTTCATTATTCATAACGCGATATGAGGGATCTATTGCCAAAACTGTTCAGCGTATTTAAACCCGGAATACATAGATTGTCTATCGGAATGCAAGCATAGGTGAAGATATTGATATCGCCACTTGAATCTCAAAGAAGGTGGTAACGATCTCCAACGATTTGACACTCGATCTTCTAATCATATAATCGATTTTAGGTACCCGTAGCTAAAATATATGGCAATCTGTCTATCCGAACACGTAATTATGCTATCGATACAGCGGGTTAGTTTCGCGAAGTGAGAGGCCCTCGAGTGACCCTCGATCTTCTAATTCATACATAAATGTAAGGTGACGGCACTAAGTTGTATACTAATGTGTTTCCCTCAACACGTAGGTATGCTCTCCGTACGGCAGATTAGATTCTCGGGCAGTAGGAATTCAGTAAAACGTTTCATTTTATAGTAATTTGTAACGTTCTCACATGGTGTGACGCTCTATTTTAGTATTCAACCCGCGAATTAAGGAATCTATTGCCAATATTGTACAGTACATTTACTCCCGGAATATCTTGTTTGAATTTCGGAATCACAGAATATGTGAAGCTATCTCCTTAGCCTTTCATCTCGCACAGAAGATGGTATCGATATAGAACGGTTTGACCCTCGCTCTCCTGACTCGTAGGAGAAATTACGGTGCCCCACTCCAAAATGTATACTAATTTTCTCCTCTGAGCACGAAGATATACCCCCGATACCGTGGGTTAGATTGTCGGAAGGAAAGGACTTTTGTAAAAATTTTAACTCTATACCAATATATAACGTTCTAAAACGGACTGACTCCGTAATTCAATATTTATACCGCGAAAAATCGTGTCTAATGCCAATATTATTCAGCTAACTTACTCCCGGAATACCTTGTTCGACTTATGGAATCACAGGATAGGTGAACCTACTGATTTAGCAGTTCGTCCCTCAAAGGGGGTGGTAACGATCTTTACCGATTTGTCCCCCGATCGTCTAACTCATTCATAAAATTAAGAATCCCGTCACTAAAATTTATACAGATTTGTATCCTTCATCACGATGCTATACCCTCGTTAATTCGGGTTAAGCCCTCGGAAGGTAAGTTATCCGGTAAAGAGATCAATACCATGCAAATACGTAACGTTCTGCAACGGTTTGACGCCCTACCTTAATATTCATACTGTGAAATAAGGTGTGTATCTCCAATACTCAGCAGCACATTTACTCCTGAAATACCCGGCATGACTCTCCCTATCACAGGGTAGGTAAAGCTACTGACTTAGCCGTGCATTTGCCAATCAAGGTGGAATTGTTCTCGACCTGATTGTCTCCGATCATCATGTTGATACATGATATTATGGTGCCCATCACCAGAATGAATACTAATTTGTTTCTCAGAACACAAAGCCAGACACTCCCTGCAGCCGGATAGTTTCTCCAAAGGTAAAGTATCTGTAAATAGAATGACGTCATATAAATGTGTAATGTTTACGGACGGTTTGAATCTGTATTTTAACATTCATTCCGCGAAATATGGTGTCTATTGCCAATACTGTCCTTCGGATTTACTTCCGGATTACCCGGTATAACTCACGGAATCACAGGATAGGTGAATCTATTGACCTGGCCTATAGACTCTCACAGAACGTGGTAACGTTCTCGAATGGTTTGACGCTCGATCTTCTAATACATGCACGAAATTATGGTGCTCATCACTGAAATAAGTACTAATTTCTTTTTCTGTACACGAAGTTAAAATCTTGATGCAGAGCGTCAAGCCCTCGGAAGGTAAGGCTACCTGTAAAACGACTGACTTTATGGCAATTGGTAACGTCCTCAAACGGTTTGTCGCTATTCCATAACATTCAAACCGTGAACTATGGAGTCGATTACCAAAACTCTTCACTCTATTTGCGCCCGGAATACCTGGATTGACTCACGGAAACACAGGATACGTGAAGATATTGTCGTAGACGTTCGACACTCAAACAGGGTGGTAACATTCTCGAACGGTATGACCATCGATCTTCAAATTCGTTCCTGAAATTATGATGTCCGACACTAATATGTGTACTAATTGCTTCCTCCGAAGACTGCATTATACTCTCCATACAGCGCGCTAGGCTTTCGGTGTGTAAGTTCTTCCATGAATCGTTTGACTTTATAACAATTGGTAAGGTTCCCAAACGGACTGACGTTCTACTTTAATATTTAAGCCGGATATTATGGTGCCCAGTGCCAATAGTGTTCAGCGTATTCAGTCCCGCGATACCTGGTTTGACTCTCGTAATCACAGAGTAGGTGAAGCAGTTGACTTAGCCATTCGACCCTCAAAGAAGGGGGTAACGTTCTCGAACGGTTTGACGCACGATCTTCTAATTCATGCATGAAATTAAGGAGACCGTCACTAAGATATATACTAATTTTCTTCGCTTAAGACGAAGTAATAACCTTGGTATAGCTGGTTATATTCCCGGATGGTATGGCCTTTGGAAAACGGTTTGACTCTATTGCAATAGGTATCGTTCATCAGTGACTTCACGATCTGCTTTATTAATCATACCGTGAGTATAGGCATCGAATGCCAATACTGTACAGCGATTTGACTTCAGGAATACCCGGTTTGACTCTCGGAAATAAAAGATATCTGAAGCAATTGACTTAGGGTTTCTACTTTCAACGAAGGTGGTCACGTTCCCGATTTCGTTTGACACTCGACCTTCTAATTCATACAAGAAATTAAGGCGCCCGTCACTAGAATGTATACCTATCCGTTTCTCTTATCGCGAAGTAATCCTACCGACACATCGAGGGTCATTCTCGAAAGGTAAGTCCTGGATAAAAAGTTTGAATCTATACTACTTGGTAACGTTCTACAACGGGATGACTTTGAACTTTAATATTCAAATCGTTAATTAAGGTGACCAATGCCAATGCTGTTCAGCGGATTTACTCCGTGAATACCTGAAATGACTCTCGGAAACACAGGATATGTGAAGCTATTCTTTCTGCTTATGGAATATCCTAGAAGGTGGTCGCGGCCTCGATCGGTTTGACATAAGATATTCTTGGTCATAATGAAATTAAGGTCCCCTTCACTAAAATGTTAACTAATCTGATCCTCTGATCATGAAGTCATAATCTCGTCGCGACGGGTTAGCTTCTCGGAAGGTAGTGAATTCGGTCAAAGGAATGACTTTATACGAATTGGTAATGTACTCCAACGGTTCGACTCACTACATAAATTTTTGATGCCGTGAATTAAGGTGCCTATTGCCAATACTGTTCATCGAATTTGCTACCGGAATATCTGGTTTGACATTCGGAATCACAGGATGTGTGAAGGGATTGACTTGGCTGTACGACGCTCTATGCTGGTAATGTTCTCGAACGATTTGTCTCTCGATGTTGATATTTATACACAAAAATGTGGAGTCCGTATGCTAAAATTTCTACTAACTCGTTTCCGTGCACATTATATAGTTCGCGAAAGGTTCTCGGAAGGAAAGGCACTCCGGAGAATGAATGAACTTATACAAATTGTTGATGTTCTCAAACGTATTGACGCTCTACTTTAATATTCAAGCCCAGAATTATGGTGTCTATTGCCACTTCTGTTCAGCAGATTTACTCCAGGTTTACATGGTTTGACTATCAAAATCACAGGATAAGTGAAGCTATTGACCGAGTCGACCTAATCTTTCCGAATCTCAAAGAAGGTACTAACGATCTCGATCGGTCTGACCTTCGACCATCTATTTCATATTCGAAATTAAGGTGTGCGTCTCGAAAATGTACACTAGCCTGTTTCACTGAACACGAAGTAATACCGTTGATATAGCGGGTTAGCTTCTCGGAAGGTAAGGGCTTTGGTAAACAGTTTGACTCTATACGAATGGGTAAAGTTCTACACCGATTTGTCGCGCCACCTTAATACTCAAACCGTGAATTAAGGTGCGTATTGCCATCATTATTCAGCGTAATTACTCCTGGAATACCAGCTTTGACTCGCGGAATAACCAGAAACGTGAAGGTATTGATTAAGACGTACGAATCTCGAAGAAGAGGGTATCGTTCTCGAACGGTTAGACACTCGATCTTTTTATTTATAATGAAATTAAGGTCCCCGTCATTAAAATATTTACTAATTTGATCCTCTCAACACAAAGTTATACTCTCGCTGAAGCCGGTGAAGTTCGCGGAAGATAAGATCTTCGTCAAAACGTTTGACTTTAATCCAATTGGTAGCCCACTATAACGGTTTGACGCTCTAGATTTAATATTCGACCGTGAGTTAAGGTGTTTATTAGCAATATCGATCAGTTGATATAACTCCCCGAACACCAGGCTTGACTCTCGGAATCACAGGATATGTGAAGATATTCACATAGTCGTTCGTCTCTCACAGAAGGTAATAACGATCTCGAACTCTTTGACTCTCGATACCGATATTTATACAAAACATGTGGTGTCCGTCCACTAAATCGTCTAGTACTTTGTTTCCGTGAACATTAAGCAGGACACTCGCTACAGGGGGTTAGCGTCTCGGAACGTAAGATATTCGGTATAAGGAATGACTTTATACGAAGTGGTAATATTCTCCGACAGTTTGACTCCCCACATTAGTATTCGAACCGTGAATTAAAGTGAATATTGCCCATAACGTCCGGCGGACTGACTTCCAGATTACCTGGCTTGCCTCACAGTATCACAGGGTATGCGAAGCGATTGACTTAGCCGTTCGTCTCTCACAGAAGGTGGTGACGTCCTCGAACGGTTTAACTTTCAATCTTTCAATTCATACATGAAATTAAGATTCTCGACACTGAAATGTACATTAACTTTCTTCCCTAAACAGAAAGATATACTCTAGATACAGCGGGCTATCTTTCCCGTAAGATGTTTGATTCTATAGCAATAGGTATCGTTCTACAACGATTTGGATCTGTGCCTTAATATTTGTGCCGTGAAATAGGGTGCCTAGTGCTCATACTGAACAGCAGATAGATTCGCGGCATAGCTGATATGGCTGTGGGAATCGTGGGATAGGGTCAGCTATAAGCATAGCCGTTCGAATCTCATAGAAGGTGATAACGGCCTTGATCTGTTTGATCTTCGATCATTCCATTCATACATGAAATTAAGGTGCCAGACACCAAAATATATACTAATTTGCGTCTCTGAACACCGAGTATTACTCTGGATACAGCGGGTTAGCTTCTCCGAAGGTAAGGGCTCTAAAACACATTGACGCGCTGCCTTAATATTAAAACTGTGAATTATGGTATCCCTTGGCAATACTGTTCAGCGGAATCACTCCGGGGATACCTGGTTTGACTCTCCGAATCACGGTATAGGTGAAGCTATTGGCTTAGCCATTCGAATGTCATAGAAGGTGGTAATGGTCTAGAACGATTTGACCTGAGATCTTCAAAATTCATCCATGATGTTACGGTGCCCGTCACTAAAATGATAAGAAATTTTCATCTACAAACACGTAGCTATAGTCGCAATACACCGGGTATGGTTCTCCGAAGGTATCGCCTTATGTTAAACGTTTGTCATTATAGCAATTGGTACCGCTCTCAAACGGTTTGACGCTCTATTTTAATATTCAAACCGTGAGTGACGGTATCTATTACCAATTCTGTTCAGCGGAAATACTCCCGGAATACCAGGCTTGATTCTCGGAGTCGCAGGACAGGTGATGCTACTAACGTATACATTTGTCGCTCACAGACGGTGGCAACGTTCTCGAGCTGTTAGACCCTCGACCTTCTGACTCATACATGATATTGCCGTGCCTTCAGTAAAATGTGCACTAATTCGCTTCTCTGGACTGGAAGTTATACTCTCGATACAGCGGGTTAGTTTCTCGGAACGTGAAGGCTTCGGTAATATCTTTCATTTTGTATTAATTGTTAACGCTCACAAACGGTTTGACGCACAACATAAATATTGATACAGTGGATTAAGGTGCCTATTGCCAATATTTTGCAGCGGAGTTACTCCTGGCATACGTGGTTTGACTCTCGGAGTCCCGGGGTAGGTGAAGCACTTGACTTAGCATCTCGAACCTCAAAGCGGGTGGCATTGTTCTGGAACTGTTTGTCCATGTATCTTCATACTCATATATGAAATTAAGGTGTCACTGACAAAATTGGGTATAAATTTGGTTCTCTAAACACGAAGTTATAATCTCGATACAGCGGGTTTAGGTTCTAGGAGTGTAAGCACTCCGGTAATAGATTCGACCTTATATCAATTGGTAACAGTCTCAAACAGTCTCACTCTCGCCATTAATATTCAAACCGTGAATTAAGGTGTCCATTGCCAATAGTGTACAGTGGATTGACTCCCGGAATACCTGATTTGACACCCAGTATCACAATCTTAAATGAAGCTATTGACTAATACGTTCGATTCCCAAAGATGGTGGTAAGGATATCTAACGGTTTGATACACGATCTTCTAATCCATATATGAAAATAATGTGTACATCTGCTATAAGGTCCACTCATTTGTTTCCACGAGCAATAAGCATGACACTCTCTGCAGAGGGTTAGGTTCTAGGAAGGTAATGTATTCGGTAAAACGAATGACTGCATACCAATTGGTAATGTTCTCCGACGTATTGAGCTTGTACTTTAATATTCATACCGAGAACTAAGGTGTCAACTGCCACTACAGTACAGCGGATTGTCTCCCGGAACACATGATTTGACTATCCGAACCATAGGTTAGCTGAAGCAGCAATTGGCATAACCATTCGACTACCCAAAGCTAGGACGTTCTGGAACGGTTTGATCCTCTATCTTCATATTCAATAGGACATTATGGTCCCCGTCACTAAAATATTTAGTAATCTGATCCTCTGAACATGCAGTTATACTCTCGATGAAACGGGTGAGGTTCGCGGATGTTACGGCCTTCGGTAAAACGTTTGACTTTATAACAGTCGGTATCGTTCTCGGACGGTGTGACGCTCAATTTGAATGTACAATCCGTGAATTAAGGTGTCAATTGCCAACACGATTCAGTGTATTTATTCCAGTATTTCCTGATATGACTCTCGGAATCACAGGATATGTGAAGCAACTGAATTTTCCATTCGACTCTCAACCAAGGCGGTAACTTTCACGTACGGTTTGACACTTGATTTGATAATTCATGGTGCCCGTCACTAAAATTTACACTATTATGTACCTCTGAACATGATGTGTTATGCTCGGTTCAGTGCGATGTGCTTTCGGTGGGCAAGGCCTTCAGTAAAGCGTTTGGCTTTATACCAATTGGTAGCATTCGCAAACGGATTGACACTCTACTTTAGCATACATACCGTGAATTATGGTTTCAATAGCCAACACGTTTCAGCGTATTTACTCCTTATAATACAAGTCTTTACTCTCGGATTCACAACAATAGATAAAGCTATTAACTCATCTGTTCGACTTTCAAGCAAGGTGGTAACGATCTCGGACGGTTTGACACTCGATCTCCTAATTCATACACGAAATTAATGTGCTCGTCGCTATAATGTGTACTAATCCGACCCACTGAACACGATGTTATACTCTCGGTACACTGGGATAGACATTCGGTGGGTAAGGCCTTCACTAAAGCGTTTGACTTTATACCAACTGGTACCATTCTCAAATGGATTCACGATCCACATTAATATTCATACCGTGAATTATTGTGGCAACTACCAACACTGTTCAACGGATGTACTCCCGGCGTACCTGGTTTGACTCTAGTGTCTCAGGATCGGTGGCGCTATTTACTTGCCCTTGCGACTTCAAGAAGGTTGGTAACATTCTCCAATGGCTTGTCTATCGGGCTTCTATTTCATATATGACATCCAGGTGCTTGTCACTAAAATGTAAACTAATTTGCTTCTCTGAACACGAAGTTATGCTCTATCTACTTTAGTAGATTCTAAATCTACTAAAGAGAGTACTAAAGATTCTAGTCTATTAAAGACTATCTACTTAAATATACATACCGTGAATTAAGGTATCTATTGCTAATACTATTCAGCGGATTTACTCCCGGAGTACCTGGTTTGATTCTCACTGTCGAAGTATCGGTGACGCTATCGACTTACATGTGCGACGCTCAAAAAACTTGGAAATGTTGTCCAACAGCTTGACACTCGATCTTCTTATGCATACATGAAGTTAAGGTAACCGGTACTAAAATTTGTACTAAATTTGTTTCTCTGAACTCTAAATTATACTCTCGATACAGCCGGTTAATTTCTGGGAGGGTAACGACTTCGGTAAAAGGTTTGATTTTGTATCAGTAGGTATAGTTCTCAAACGGTTTCACGCTATAGTTTAATATTCGGACCGACAAATAAGGTGTGCATTGCCATTAGCGTACAGCGGATCGACTCCTGGAATACCAAGTTTGACGTTCGGAATCGCAGGATAGGTGAAGCTCTGGACCTGGCCGATCGTCTCTCACTGAAAGTGGCAACGTTCTCTACAGGTTTGACACTCGGTCTGCTAATTCATACATGATGTAAATGTGCCCGCCACTGAAATAAATACTAACTTCTTTCTCTGGAAACGAAGTTATATTCTCGATGAAACGGGACAGGTTCGCAGAAGGTAAGGCCTTTGATAAAGCGTTTGACATTATGCCAACTGGTAACGCTGTATTTATTCCAGTATTTCCTGATATGACTCTCGGAATCACAGGATAGGTGAAGCAACTGAATTTTCCATTCGACTCTCAACCAAGGCGGTAACTTTCACGTACGGTTTGACACTTGATTTGATAATTCATGGTGCCCGTCACTAAAATTTACACTATTATGTACCTCTGAACATGATGTGTTATGCTCGGTTCAGTGCTATGTGCTTTCGGTGGGCAAGGCCTTCAGTAAAGCGCTTGACTTTATATTAATTTGTAGCGTTCTCAAACGAAGTGACGAACTATTTTAATATTCCAACCGTGAATAATGGTGTCCATTGGAAATACTGCTCAGCGGATTTACTCCCGTATTTCCTGATATAACTATCGATATCACAGGATAGGTCTAGCTATTGACTTAGCTCTTCAATTCTCAAGCAAGGTGGTTATGTACGCCAACGGTGTGGTCTTCGATCATCTAAATCATACAGGAAGCTAAAGTGCGCACCACTAGGATGTACACTAATTTGATTCTCTGAACGCGTAGTTCTACTTTCGATGCAGCGTGTGTGGTTCTCGGAGTGTATGGTTTTCGGTGAAATGTTTGACTCCATACCATCTGGTGTCGTCCTACAATGGGTGGACTCAATGTATTCCAATTCGAACCGTAAACTGAGGTGCCTAATGCCAATACTGTTCTGCAGATTTACTCGCGGAATACTGCGTTTGTCTCTCGGAATCACAGGATAGGTGAGGCTATTGACTTGGCCGTCCGACTCCCAAAGGGGGTGCTAACGTTCTCGAAGGCTTTGACTTTCGCTTTTGCTCTTTATACATGGAAATGTGGTGCCGTCTCCTAACATCTCTTCTAATTTGTTTCCGCAAACATTATGCGATGTACTCGCTAAAGCCACTTAAGTTCACGGAAGGTAAGGTATTCGTCACTAAAATATAAATTAATTTCCTTCTCTGAGCACGAAGTTATACTCTCGATATATCGGGTTATCGTTTCCGAATGTAAGGTTTTCTGTAAGGTGTTTGACTGTGTGGCAATGGGTAACGTTCTACATCGGTTTGGCTCTGTTCTTTAATATTCATGCCGTGAATTACGGTGTCTATTGCCAATGTTCTTTGGCGGATTTACTCCCAGAATACCTGGTATGGCACACGGAATCACAGGACACATGAAGCTACTGACCTAGCTGTGGAAATCTCAGGAAAGGTGGTAATGCTTTCCAACGGCTTGACTCTCGATCTTCTTATTCCTACATGAAATTGAGGTGCCAGTCACTTAAGTGGACACTGATTTACTTCAGTGGACTCGAAGTTCCATTCTGGATACATCGGGTTAGGTTCTCCGAATGTAAGTCCTTCCGTCAAAATCATGAATCAATACCAATTGGTAATGTCCTCCGACAATTTGCCTCCCTACTTTGATATTTGAAACATGAACTAAAGTGTCAATTGACAATAACCATCAGCTGATTTACTCCCGAATTACCTGGTTTTAATTTCAGAATCACAGGGTTGCGGATTCTATTGACTTCGCAGTTCGACTCTCAAAGAAGGTGAACCCGATCTCGAACGGTTTGGCTCTGGATTTTGCTATTCATACATGAAACTAGGGTGACCGTCTTCCAATATATCAACTCATTTGTTCCTCTGAAAACTAAGCAAACCAGTCGCAACAGCGGGCTGGGTTGTCGGAATGGAAGGTACTGGGTAAAATTAATGACACTATACCAATAGGTACTGTTCTCCTACGGCTTGACTCTCTACACTAATGTCATGCCGAGATTTAACGTGTGTGTTGCCAATATCGTTCAGCTGATTTACTGCTGGAATACCTGGTTCGACACGCCGAATAACTGGATAGGTGAAGCTATTGACGTATCTGTGCAACCCTCGAGCAAGATGGTTACTTTATCTATCGGTTTGTCCCTTCATCTGCTTGTTCGTACATGAAAATAAGATGCCTGACACTAAGGTGCTAATCAATGTGTTTCTCTGAACACGGTGTTATACTAGCAATACAGGGAGCTAGGTACGCGGAATGTAAGGTCTCCGGTAATACGGTTAACTTTATTCCAAATGGAAACTTTCTCGAACGGATTGACTTTGTACTTTATTCATTATACTGTGGATTGAAATGTACATTGCCAATACTGTGCTGAGGATATGCACCCGGAATACTTGGATTCACCACCGGAATCACAGGATATGTGAAGCTATGAATTTAGCCACACAACTCTCAATGAATATGGTAACGTTCCAAAACGGTTTGATCTTCGAATTCATTTATGAAATTAAGGTGCCCGTCGCGAATATTAATAGTAATTGGTTCCACTTATCAGGATGTTATACTCTCGATACAACGGGTCAGATTCACCGCAGGTTTGGTGTTCGCTGAAGGGTTTGGCTCGATACACATTTGTAACTTTCTCAAATGGTTTCATCCCCAATAATTTCTTCATACATGAAAATATGGTCACCTTCTACTGCAGTGTCTACTGATCTGTTTCAGTGGGCACCAAGGATGACACTAGCTACATCGGGTTACGTCCGCGGAAGGCATGGTATCGGGTAAAAATATTGGCTTTATACCATTTGGCAATGATCTCCAACGATTTGACACTCTACTTTAATACCCATACTGCGAACTGATGCGTCCTTTGGCAATAGTGTACAGTGTATTGATTCCTGACATACCTAGTGTGACTCTCGGGACCACAGGATTTGTGAAGCTGTTAACTTAGCCGTTCGTCTTTCGTAGAAGGTGGCAACGTTCTCGAACGGTTTGCGAATCGACCTTCTAACTAAGACATGAAGTTAAAGTGCGCGTCACTGAAATGATTACTAATTTCTTTCTCTGAGCACAGAGTTATACCCTCGAAATGGCAGATCATTTTAACCGAAGGTAAGGATATCGGTAAAGTTTCTGGCTCTATACCAATATGTAACGATGTACAACGCCTTGACGGTCTGCTTCAATATTCAAACCGTGAATTAAGTTGTCTATTGCCAAAACTATTCAGCGCACTTACTCCCGGTATACCTCGTTTGACTCTCGGAATCACAGGATATGCAACGCTGTTGACTTCACCGTTCGAGTCTCAGTCAAGGTGGTAACGTTCTCGAAAGGTTTGGCTCCCGATTTTAATATTTATTCATTACAATGTGGTGACCGCCTGAAAGTTAGTCTACTAATTTGTTTCCGTGAACTTTAAATAGGGCACAGGCTACAGTGGGTAATGCTCGCGGTGGGCAAGATCTTCGGAAAAACGTTTGACTTTACAGAAATTTGAATCGTTCTAGAACGGTTTAAATCTCTACTTTAATATTTATACCGCGAATTAAGTTGCCTATTTCCGACTCCGTTGTGTGGACTATTCCTGGCATACCTGGTTTGACCATCAGAATCACAGGATAGGTGATGTTGTTGACTTAGGCGTTCGAATCTTAAAGAACGTGGTAACGTTCTCGATAGGCTTTACTCATTATTTCTAATTCATATATGTATATAACGTGCTCAAGAACAAAATGTATCCTAAAATGTTTCCCTGAACACGAAGATGTACACTCGATTCAGCAGGTTCTGTGTACAGAAGGCAATGAATTCGGAAAAAGAAGGACATTATACCAATTAGTAATGTTCTCCGAGACTTTGGCACGCAACTATAATATACACACCACGGATTGATGTGTCTGTTGCCAATAGTTTTCAGCGAACTTTCTCCCGGAACACCTGGATTGATTCCCGGAATCCAATACTGCCAATACTATTGACCGCATTTACTCCAGGGATACCAGGTTTTAATTTCGAAATCACAGTATAGGTTATGCTATTGGCATAGCTGTGCGACTAGCAAAGAAGATGGTACCGTTCTCGATCGGTTAGTCTCACGATTTTGGTATTTACACATGAAAATGTGGTGTCCGTTTGCTAACAAGTCTACTAATTGGTTTCCGTGAACATTAAGCAAGACACAATACAACGTGTTATGATTTCGAAAGGTAAGGCCTTCAGCAACATGTTTGACTCTATTGAAGTATATAACGTTCTACAAGGGTTTCAATCTGAAGTTTCATATTTATAACGTGAAATAGCGTGCCTAGTTTCAATACTGTACTGTGGGTTTAGTCGCGGTATACCTGGTTTGTATCTAAGAGTCATAAAATTGGAGAAGCTATTGCCGTAGCTGTGCGACTCACAAAGATGGTGATATCGTTCTCAAACGGATTGACTCGCGATCTTCTTATGTATACACGAAAATAACGTGTCCGTCTGCTAAAATGTGTACTGATATCATCACGTGAATACTGAGCAAGACAATCGCTACAGCGGAATGGGTTCTCGGAAGGTAAGGTATTCGGTATAATGAATTACTTTATATCAATTTACAGTGTTCATCGAGAGTTTGAATCTCTACCTTAATTTTCAGACAGTGAATTTAGGTGTATATTGAATATAATGCTCAGCGGATATAATCTCGGCTTGACTCTTGGAATCACGTGAGAGGTGAAGCTATTCACTTAGCCGTTCGACTTCCAAGGAAGGTGGATTCGATTGATAACGGTTTGACTTTGAATTCTGCTATTTATACACGAAAATGTGGTGCTAGTCTGCTAAGATGTCTACTAATTTGTTTCTGTGATCATTAAGCAAGACACTCGCGAAGGCAGTTAATTTCTCGGAAGGTAGTGTATTCGGTTGAAAGAATGACATTATATGAACTGGTAATGATCTCCCACAGTTTGACTCTCAACTTTTATACGCATACCGTGAAAAAAGATGTCAATTACGAAGCGGGTCAGCGGATCTTCACAAGGAATATCTCATACGACTCATGGAATCTTGGAATAAGTGAAGCTATTGACGGACCCGCTCGCCTCTCAAAGAAGGTGGTAACGTTCTCGAACGGTTTGACCCTCGACTTTCTAATGCATACACTAAATTAAGGTGCTCGTCACTAAAACGTATACTAATTCGTGCCACTGAACACGATGTTATACTCTCGATACAGCGGGCCAGTTTTTCGAAGTGTAATGTCTTCGGTAAAACGTTTGACTTTATAGGAATTGGTAACGTTCTCTAACAGTTTGACGTTCTGCTTCAATATTCAAACCGTGGACTAAGGTGCCTCTTGCCAACACTGTTGAGCGGATTTGCACCAAGAATGTCTGGTTTGACTCTAAGTATCTCAGGATAGGTGAAGCTACACACATAGCCGTTCGCATTTCAGAAAAGGTGGCAACATTCTCGAGCGGATTGAACCTCGATATTCTAATTCATGCAGGAAGTTACAGTGCCGCACAGCGAAATGGATACTAGTTTCCTTCTATGGTCACGGCGATATACTCTCGCTCCAGCGAGTTAGTCTCTGTGAAGTTATGATCTTCGGTAAAGTGTTTGACTTTATAGCAATTGGTAACATTCTCAAATGGTTGGACGCTCTATTTTAATATTCAAACCACGAACTAAAGTGCCCACTGCCAAAACTCATCTGCGAACATTCTCCCGGAATAGATAGCTTGACTCTACGAACTACAGGAAATGTCAAGCTAATAACTTAGGCGTTCATCACTTACAGAAGGAGGTAACGTCCTCGAACTATTTGACCCTCGACCTTTCAATTGATACATGATGATAAGGTGCCCGTCACTGAAATGAGTATTAATTTCTTTCTCTGAAAACGAAGTTATACCCTCGACGGTGCCGCATAGGATTTCGGTGGGTAGGGTTGCCGGTAAAGCGTTTGACTTTATAGCAATTGGTAACTGTGAGTTAAGGTGACAATTGCCAATGCTCATCAGCGGATTTACTCTCGGATTGCCTGTTTAAATCTCGGAATCACAGGATAGTTGATCCTATTGACTTAGCCGTTCGACTCCCAATGAAGTTGGTACCGTTTACTATCGGTTTGACTCTCGATTCTGCTATTTATATATGAAATTGTGGTGCCCGACATTTAACAAGTCTACGAATTTGTTTCCATCAGCATTAAGCAGGACCCTCGCTACAGCCAGTTGGGTTCTCGGATGGTAACGTATTCGCTAAAAAGAATGACCTTATACTAATATATAACGTTCTGCAACGGTTTGACGCTTTACGTTAGTAATAAAACGGCGAATTACGGTGTCTATTGCCAATACTGTTCAGCGCATTTACTCCCGGAATACATGGTTTGATTCTTGGAATCCTGGAATAATTGGAGCGATTGACTTAGCCGTTCATCTCTGAAGGAAGGTGGTAACGTACGCAAACGGTTTGACGCTTGATATTCTATATCATACATGAAAACGAGGTACGCGACAATAAGATGTATACTAATTGGTATCTCTGAACACGTTGTTATACTCTCGACACATCGGGTGAGGTTCGCGGGAAGGAAGGCCCCCGGTTTAAAGTTTGACTCCGTACCAATATGTGTCCTTCTACAACGGTTTGACTCTGCACATTGCCAATACTATTGCCAATACCGTTCAGAGGACTTAATCCCGGAATGCCTGGGTTGAATCGCGGAATCACGGTATAGGTGAAGCTATTGACTCAATCGTTCGACTCTCAAAGAAGGTGCTCACGTTCTTGAACGGCATGGCCCTGGATCTTCTGATTCACAAATGAAATTAAGTTGCCCGTCTCTAAAATTTATACCCTCTTGCTTCACTGACCACGAAGTCATACTCTGGGTACAGCTGTTTATTTTCTCGGAATCTATACCTATAAGTATCACTCAACAACGGACTGATCTTCCACTTTAATATTCATATCGTGAGTTAGGGTGACTATTGCCAATACTGTATAGCAGCTTGACTTCCGGAATACACGATTTGACTATCGGATTCACAGGATAGTTGTCGCAATTGACATGGCCGTTCGACAACCCAAAGAATGTGAGATCGCTCTAGAACAGTTTGACACACGATTTTCTGATTCATTCATAAAATTAAGGTGACGGTCTGCTGATATGTCTACTAATTTGTTTCCCGGAACCCGAGGTTATACACATTATACAGCGGGATATGTTCTTGAAAGGTATGGCATCCGGTATAGAGTATGGCGTTAGAACAATTGGTAACGATCTCAAGCGCTTTCACGCTCTACTTTAATATTCATACCGTATATTAAGGTGCATATTGCCAATTCTGTTCAGCGGATTTACTCCAGGAATTCCAGCCTTGATAATCGAAATCAAAACAGGAGGTGAAGCTATTGACTTAGCCGTTCGATCGCCAAAGACGNGTGAGTTCGATATGGAAAAGTTTGACAATCGATTTTCTGATTCATTCATAAAATTGAGGCCCACGTCACTAAAATGTATACTAATTTGCTTCGCTGAACACGAAGTTATAATCAAGATACATCGTGTTAACATCTCGGAAAGTAAGTCCTTCGGGAAACAGGCTGACTGTATACCAGTAGGTAGCGTTCTATAATGGATTGACTCCGTACTCTAATATTTATACCGTGAAGTAGTGTGTCTATAGCTAATACTGGGGTTCCGCGGATTTAATCGCGTCATACGTGGCTTGACTTTCCGAAGCACAGGATATGTGAAGCTATTGACTTTGCCGTTCGGCCCGTAAAGAAGGGGGGATCGCTCTCGAATGCTTTGAGCCACGATTGTATTATTCATACTTAAAAATGAGGTTTCCGTCTGCAGAATTGTCTACTAATTTTCTACCGTGAACGATAAGCAAGTCGCTCGTCACAGAGGGTCACGTTCTCGGAATGTAAGGTATCCAGTAAGAGGAATGACTCTGTACGAATTGGTAATGATCGCCGACGGCTTGACTCTTTACTTTAATATTCATACTGTGAAGTAAGGTGTCTATTGCCAATACTGTTTAGCTGATACCTTGTCTGAATATCGGGATCACAGGACAGGTTGTGCTATTGCCGTGGCTGAGCGACTAGCATAGAATGTGGTACCGTTCTCGAACCGTTAGACCCTCGATTTTGCTCTTCCTACTTGAATATGAAGTGTCCGTGTTCTAAAATGTCTACCAACTTGTTACCATGAGCACTAAGCAGGACACTCGCTGCAGCGACTTATGTTCCAGGAAGGTAAGGTATTCGATAGAGGAATTAGTTTATAGCAATTCGTAATGTTCACCGACGGCTTGACTCTCTACATTAATATACATGCTGTGAATTAAGGTGTCTATTGACACTACTGCTCCCTGGATTTGCACCAGAAATACCTGGTATGACTCTCGGTTTGACAGAGTAGGTGAAGCAATTTAATTAGCCATTCTTCTCCCACAGAAGGTGGTAACGTTCACGATCGGTTTGACACTCGACCTTCTAACTTATACCCGAAGATAAGGTGCCCACCACTGAAATTGGTTCGAATTCCTTTTTCTGAACACGTAGGTATACTCTCGATATAGCGGGTTAGGTTACCGGAAGGCAAGGCCTTCGGGGAAAAGAGTGACACTGTACCAATTATTGATCATCTTCGGCAGTTTGGCTTCTTGCTTATATGTTCATACCGTGAAGAATGTTGACAAATGCCTGTATAATTCAGTGGATTCACTACAGCAAAGAATGGTTTTACTTTCGTAATCACAAGCTAGGTGGAGCTATTGCCATAACTATGCAACTCCCACTGAAGTAGGTAACGTTTTAGAACGGTGTAACTCTTCATCTTCATATTCATACCTGAAATTCAGGAGCCTGTCACTAAAGTGTACTAGTTCGCTTCGCTGAGCACGAAGTTGTACCCAGGATACAACTGGTTAGGTGCTCCGGACGTAAGGCATTCGGCAAGATATTTGATACTATACCAGTAGGTAGGGCTCTACAATGGTTGGCCTCAGTACTTTAACATTGGTATGGTGAATTAAGGTGTCTATTGCTAATACTGTGCTGGGGATTTACTTCCGCAAGACTTCGTATCACTATTGGAGTCACAGGATAGGTGAAGCTTTTGACTTAGCCGCGCGGCTCCCAAAAAGGTGGGAACAATCTCGAACGGCGTGATACTCGATCTTCTAGTTCAAACATGATGTTAAGGTTCCCGTCACTTACATGAATTCTAATTTCCTTCTAAGAACACGAAGTTATACTCTTGATGAAGCGTGTGAATTTCGCGGAAGGTAACGACTCCGGTAAAACGTTTGACTTTCGGAAATTGGTTACGTTCTACAACCGTCTGACTGTCTGCTTTAATATTCAGACCGTGAATTGAGAAGTTTATTGCCAATACTGCACACCGCATTTACTCCCGGAATATCTGGTTCAACTATCGAAATCTCAGGATATGTGAAGCGATTGAATTTGCCGTTCGTGTTTCACAGTTAGTGGTAATGATCTCGAACCGATTCACCCTCGATCCTCTAATTCATGCATGAAATTATGGTGCCCGTCACTGAAATTAATATTCATTTTTTTCTGTGATCGCCAAGCTATACTCTCGATATAATGTATTTGGCTTTCGGATGTTAAGGCCTCCGATAAAGAGTTTGACTCCACATCTGTACGTAACGTTCTTCCACGGTTTGACTCTCTACTTTCTTATTCATACCTCAGATTGCGGTGTCTATTGCCAATACTGTTCAGCGGATTTACTCTCGGAATACCTGGTTTGGCTCTCGGAATCACAGTATAGGCGGAGCTATTGGCTTAGCCGTTCGACTCTCAAAATGCGTGGTAACGTTCTCGAACGGTATAACCCTCGATCTTCTAATTGATAAATGAAATTAAGGTGCCCGTCACTAAAGTGAATACTAATTTGCTTCTTGAAACACGAAGTTATACCCTCGATACAACAGGTTATGTTCAAGGACGGTAAGGCTTTGCGTAAGAAGATTGGCCATATACCAATTGGTAATTTTCACCGACAGTTGGACTACCTACCTTAATATTCATACTGTAAAATAGCATGTCTAATGCCAAAACAGTTCAGCGGGTTTAGTCGCAGACTACCAGCTCTCGGAATCACAGGATAGGTGAAGCCATTGACTTTGCCGTTTGCCGTTCGACTCCCAAAGAAGATGGTAACGTTCTCGAAATTTTTCACATCCCATCTTCTAATTCATACATGAAGTGAAGGTGCCCGTCACTGAAATGAACACTAATTTCTTTCACTGCACTCGAAGTTACACTCTCGATACAACGGGTTAGTTTTTCGAAGGGTAAGGTCTTCGGTAAAACCTTTGACTGCATACGATTTGGTACCTTTCTGAAACGGTTTGACGCTCTATTTTATTATTGTAGTCACGAATTAAGGTGTCCATTGCTAAGTCTCCTCAGCGGACATACTCCTGCTATACCTATCGTGACACTCTGAACCACAGGATAGGTGATGCTATTGTGTTATATGTGCGATTCCATAAAGAAGGTGGTAACGTTCTGGAACAGATTGCCCATCCATCTTCCCATTCATAAGCGAAATTATGGTGCTCGTCACTACAGTGCATGCTAATATATATCTTTGAACACGGCGCTGTACTCTCGATACCGAGGGTTCGCTTTTCGGTGGGTAATGTCTTCGGTAAGACGATTGACGTTATAGCAATTTGTAACGCCCTAAAACGGGTTGACAGTCTGCACTAATATTCAAACTGTGTATATGTATGCCTATTGCCAATGCAGTTCAGCGGATTTGCTCCGATAACACGTGGTTTGGCTTTCGGAATCAGAGTAGAGGTGAGGCTATTTACTGAGCTGTGCAACTCTCAAAAAATGTGATAACGTTATTGATCGGTTTGACACTCGACCTTCTAATTCATACATGAGATAAAGCTGCCCATCACTAAAATGTCAACTAATTTGTTTCGATGATCACAAAGTTATACCCTCGATACTGCGGCTTATGTCCTCGGAAGGTACGGTATGCGACAACGAGTATTGCTTTATACCACCTGGTAACGATCTCAATCGGTTTGACTCTCTACTTTAATGTTCATGCTGTGAATTAATGTTTCTGTTGCCAATAATGCACAGCGGAATCGCTACCGGAATAACTGGTTTGTCTATCGGATTCGCAGGATAGGTGAACTTATTGTAATAGACGATTGACTCCTAAAGAAGGTGCGAACGATCTCGAAAGTTTTGCCACTCTATCTGCTTATTCAAACATGAAATTAAGGTGCCCTTCAGTTCAGTGTATATTAATTTGTTTCCATTTACACTAAGCAACACAATCGCTACTGGTGGATATGTTCTCGGAAGGTAATGTATTCGGGAAGAGAATGATTGTATACAAATTGGTAATGTTCTTCGACGGATTGACATTCTACTTAAATATTCGTACCGTGAATTGAGGTGACTAGTGCCAATACTGCACTGTGTATTCACTCCAGAAATACATGATTTGACTATCGGAATCACGGGATTGGTGAAGCTATTGACATAGCCGTTCGATTACCCAAACAATCTGGGAACGATCTCCAGCGGATTATCTCACGGTTTTGTATTTCATATATAAAAATAAGGAGTGTCTCTGTTATAATTTCTACAAATTGGTCTCCGTGAGCAGTAAGCATGACTCTCGCTACAGCGGGTTAGGTTCTAGGAAGGTAGTGTATTCGGTAAAAAGAATGACTGTATGCCAACTGGTAATGCTCTCCGACGGATTGACCTACTTTAATATCCATACCGTGATTAAATGTGTCCATTGCCAATACTTTTCAGTGCATTGAGTCCCACTATACATGATATCACTATCGGAATCACAAGATGGGATAAGCTATTGACTTAGCTGTTCAACTCTGCAAGTAGATGGTAACGGTCTCGAATGATTTCACGTTCGATGTTCGATTTCACTCATGAAATTAAGGTGCCCGTCACTAAAATTAATACTAATTTGATTATCTGGACAAGAAGTTATACTCTACATACAGCGAGGTTGGTACCCGGAAGATAAGGCTTTCGGTATGTGTTTTACACTATACCAATATGTAATGTTCTACAACGTTTTGAATCTGTACATTCATATTCATTCCGTGAATCGAGGTGTCGATTGCTGATACAATACAACGGATTTACTCCGGAATACCCGGTTTGATCCGCGGAATTATAGGATAGTAGAGACTTTTCACATAGCCGTTTGACTCTCAAAGAAGGTGGTAACTTTCTGGAACAGTTTGACCCTCCATTTTCTAATCCATACACGAAACTAAGGTGCCCGTCACTAAAATGCACATTAACTTGCTTCTGTGAACACGAATATATACTCTCCATACAGCGAGTTATGTTCTCGGAGGGCAACGTCTTCGGTAAAATGAATGAGTTTATAGCAATTGGTAATGTTCTCCGATGATAAGACTCTCTACTTTAACACTCATGCCGTGAATGGAGAAGCCTATTGCAAATAGCTTTCAGTGGATTTAATCCCGGAATGCATTGTTTGACTCTCAGAATCATAAAACAGGCGAAGCCATTGTCTCAGGCGTTTGACCCCCAAAGTAGTGGGTAATGTTCTCAAGGTATTTGACCTGCGATCTTCTAATTCATACATGAAGTTATGGTGCCAGTCCCTAAAGTGAATACTAATTCGCGTCTATGAAAACTGCGTTATAATCTCGATACAGCGGGTTATGCTTTCGGAGAGTAAGATTTTCAGAAAAATGTTTGTTTCTATACCAGTACGTGACATCCGACATGGGTGTGACTCTCTACTGTTTTATTTATACCATGAAATAGGGGGTCTCGATCCAATAGTGTACTGCGGGTTTAGTCGCGGAATACTTGGTTTGTATCTAGGAATCATACGATTCGTGATGCTATTGGCGTAGGTGTACGACTCTCAAAGAAGGTGATATCGTTCTCCAACGGGTTGACATTCGATTTTCTAATTCATACAGGAAATTGCGGTGCGCGCCACTGAAATGAGTACTAATACCTGTCTCTGAACACAAAGTTATATTCTCGATGAAGCACGCGATGTTCGCGGAAGGTACGGTCTACTGTGGAACGTTCGACTTTATAGCAATTAGTATCGTTCTCAAACGGATTGACGCTCGATCTTCAAATTCATACACGAAGTTAAGTTAAAATTAAAACCGTGAACCACGGTATCTATTGATAACACCGATCACCGCACTTACTCCCGAAGTACCTGGTTTGGCCCTCAGAATCAGAGGGTAGGTGCAGCGGTTGACTTAGCCGTTCGACTCTCACAGATCGTGGCAACGTTCCTGAGCGGTTTGGCCCTCACTCTTCTAATTCATACATGAAATTAAGGTTTCCTACACTGAAATAAACACTAGTTCTATTCCCTGCACACGAAGTTATACCATGGATATACCGGGTTAGTTTTTAGGATGGTAAGGTCATCGGTAAATCGATTGACTTTATAGCAATTGGTAACGATCTCAATCTGTTTGATGGTGAATTTCAATATTGAAATCTTGAATTAAGGTGTCTTTTGCCAATACTGTTCAGCGGACATTCTCCAGGAATACGTGGTTTGACTCCCGGAATAACAGAATGGGTGTAGTTATTGATTTAATCGTTCGAATTTCAAAGATGGTGGTAACGTTCTGGAACTGTTTAACCCATGATCTTCGAATTCAAACATGAGTTATGTTGTCCGTCACTGAAATCAATGCTAATTTCTTTCTCTGAACACGAAGTTATCATTTCGATGAAGCGGGACAGATTCGCGGAAGGTATTCCCTTCGGTTAAACGTTTGACTTTATTGAAATAGGTAACGTTCTCAAACGGTATCGCGCTCTACTTTAAAATTTAAACCTACAATTAAGGTGTCCATTCCTGATAGTGTGCGGCGGATCGACTTTCGAAGTACCTAGATCGAACATAGGAATAAGAGGATACGTGAAGCAATTGACATAGTAGTTCACCTCTCAAAGAAGTTGGCTTCGTTCCCGAAAAGTTTGACCCTCGATTGTTCTTTTCACAAAGGAAAATATGGTGTCCGTCTGTTAAAATTAGTCCTAAATTGTCTCCGTGAGCACTGAGCACGGCACTCGCTAAAGCGGGTTATGTTCTTGGAGGGTAATGAATTTGGTGAAAGAATGACTTTTTACTAATAGGTGACGTTCTGCAACGGTTTCACGCTTTACGTTAATAATCAAACCGAGTACTAAGGTGTGTACTACCGATACTGTTCAGCGAATNTACTAATAGGTGACGTTCTGCAACGGTTTCACGCTTTACGTTAATAATCAAACCGAGTACTAAGGTGTGTACTACCGATACTGTTCAGCGAATATACGCCCGCCATATGTGGCTTGACTTTCGGAATCAAAGGATATGTGATGCTATTGCCTGAGCCGTACGAATCTCAATCCAGGAGGTAACGTTCTTGGACGGTTTGGTTCGCGATGTTGATATTTACACACGAACATGCGGTGTCCGTCCGCTAAAATGTCTACTGATTTGTTTCTGTTAACATTAAGCAGCACACTTGCTACAGCAGGATTGGTTCTCGGAAACTAAGGTTTTCAAAGATCGAATGACTACATACGAATTAGTAATGTTCTCCGACGGATTCTCTCCCTACAATAATATCGGTACCGTGAAATATGGTGTCAATTGCCAATACTCTTCAGCAAATTTTCTCCGGTATCACCTGATTTGACCCTCTGAATCACATGATAGGTGATGACATGGTAGGTTTGGCTCTTATCCTTCTAATTGAAACATGAAATTAATGTGCCCGTCGCAACAATGTGTACTAATTTGCTTCTGTGGACTCGAAATTATACTCTCGATACCGCTGGTAATGTTCTGGGACGGTAAGGTCTTCGGTAAATGGTTAGGCTTTGTACCAATCGGTAAGGTTCTAAAACGGATTCACGATCTACTTAAATATTCAAACCGTGAATTACGGCGTCTGTTTCCCATAGTGTACAGCGGACTGACTCCCGGTATACCAGGCTTGACTCTCGGAATCACAGCTATAAGTGAAGCTATTAACGCAGCCGTTCGACTTTCAAGGAAGGTGGTGGATTCTCTAGCGGATTGACCATCAACCTTCTAATTCATACATGAAGTTAAGGTGCCCGAGACGGAAATGAATGCTATTTTCTTTCTGTGACCACGAAGCTATACTATCCATGAATAGGATGAGGTTCGCGGAAATTACCACCTTCTGTAAAAGGTTTGACTTTGTACCAACTGTTAACGCTCTCAATCGGTTTGATGCTCTACTTTAATATACAAACCTTGAATTAAGGAGTCTACTGCCAACACTGTACAGCGCATTTACTCCCGGAATATCTGGTTTGTCTTTCGAAATTGCTGCATAGGTGATGCTTCTGACTCAGCCGTTCGTTTCACCGGTGATGGTAACCTTCTCGAACGGGTTGACTCTCGATCTTTTAGTTCATGCATGAAATTAAGCTGCCCATCACTGAAATATGTACCAATTTGTTTCGATGGACTCGAAGTTATAACCACGGTACTGCGGGTTATGCTCTCGGATGTAAAGGTATCAGGTAAATATCATGTCGTTTTGCCAATTGGTAACGTTCTCATAGAGATCGACACTCTACTTTAATACTTAAACTATGAATTATGTTGTCCATTGCCAATAGAGTCCAGCGAATTTACTCCTGATGTACCAGATTTAACTCCCGGATCCATAGCATAGCTGAAGCTTTTGGCATAGCCGATCGTAGATCGCCTATTAAAGTAGGGAGTCAAGCTGATGGATACCATTACCAATTTATATGAAATCATTCATCATACCGAATACCGAACGTTTCTGGAACATAATCTGCTGCAGCGCGAGCCTTGCTTAATGTTCACGGAAACAAATTAGTAAACATATTTGCAGCCGAACAACTTATTCTCATGCTTGTATATCATTATCGAGAGTCAAGCCGTTCGAGAGCGGTGCCAACTTCCTTGCTAGTCACACGGCTACATCAACAGCACAACCTATCCTGTGACTCCGAAATTCAAACCAGGTATTACGGGAGTAAGCCTGCTGAACAGTATTGGCAATAGACACCTTAATTCACAGTATGAATATTAAAGCAGAGAGTGAATCTGTCGGCGATCAATACGAGTTGGTACAATGGAATCCTATTTACCGAATACCTGACCATCGTATAACCAAACACGCTGCAGCGAGTATCTTGCTTAGTGCTCACGGAAACAAACCAGTAGCGATTTTACAAACGGATACATTTTTCATGTATGAATAGGAAGATCTATGGTCAACCCGTCCGAAAACGGAAATACACTCTTCGACATTCGAACTTCGTAATCAATAGCTACACCTATCCTGTGTTTTCAAAGGACAGACACTGTATTCCCGGAGTCAGCCCGCTGAACTGCAATGGCAGTGAACACCATACATCACGGTATGAATGTTAAAGTGGGGCGCTATGCCATTTGTGAGCGTTACCATTTGGTTTAATGTCAAACGTTTTACCGAAAGCCTTACCTTCGGAAAAGCTATCCCGCTGTATCTAGAGTATAGCTTCGTGTTCAGAGAAACAAATCAGTATACACCCGAGTGTCGGGCACATTAATTACACGTACGATTTATAAGATGGAGCATAAAACCGTTCGTGAACGTTACCACCTTCTGTGAGAGGCGAATGGCTATGTCAATGGCTTCACTTATCCTGTGACTCCGAGAGACAAATCCGGGACACGGTAGTAAATCCGCTGCAGAGTATTGGGAATAGTCAACTTACTTCAAGGTTAGAATATGAAAGTAGTGAGTAAATCCGATGATGAACATAACCAATTGCTATAACGTCATACACTTCATCGCATACATTACCTTCTGGAAAATAACCCGCTGTATCGATGGCGAAACATCGTGTTCCGAGAAACAAATTTATATACATTTTCGTGACGGGCATCTTAATTTCATGTATGAATTAGAGGAACGAGTGTGAAACCGTTCGTTAACGTTATCTCCTTCTTTGGGAGTCACACAGCTAATTCAGTAGCTTCACCTATCCTGTGATTTCCAGAGTCAATCCAAGTGTATCAGGAGTAAATGAGCTGAACCGTATTGTGAATGGACACCGTAATTCACTGCTTGAATATTAAAGTTGTGAGTCGATCCGTTTGAGAACGATACAGATTGCTACAACGTCATTCTCCTAAACGGATACCTTAATTTCCGTGAATATAGCCCGCTGCGACGTGTGTATAACGTCGTGTTCAGAGAAATAAATTAGTGTACATTTTCGTGACAGGCACCTTAACTTCACGTATGAATTATAAAATCGAGCGTCCAACCGTTGGGGAACGTTTCTAATTGGTATAGTATCAATCGCTTCACCGAAGACCTTACCCACCGAAAACCAAGCCCACTGTTTCGAGAGTATAGCAGCGCGTTCAGAGGAATGAATTAGCATGCATTATAGTGACTATGATCTTAATTTCACGTATAAAGCAGAAGGTCGAGTGTCAAACCGTTCGAGAACGTTACCACCATCTTTGGAGGTCGAACGGCTCAGTCATTAGCATCACCAATCCTATGACTCTCAGAGCCACAGCTGGTATTCCGGGCATGAGTATGGTGAACAATATTTGAAATAGACACGTTAATTCACTGATTGAATATTAATGTATATAGTCAAAGCGATTGAGAGCGCTACCAATTGTCATAATTTTAATCGTTTTACTGAAGGACTTGCCTTCCGCGAACCTCACCCGCAGCATCGACAGTATAACTTCGTGTCCAGAGAAACCCATTAGTATACATTTTGTGACGGGTACCATAATTTGATGCATGAATTAGAAGATCGAGGGTCAAACCGTACGAGAACGTTACAAGCTTGCTTAAGAATAGAACGGCTTTATCGATAGCTTCACATATCCAGTGATTCCTAGAGCCAAACGAGGTACTCCGGGTGTAAATCCGCTCTATAGTATTAGCACTCGACTTCCTATTTCACGGTATAAATGTTAATGTACGGAGTCAAACTGCTGTAGAACGTCACGTATTGGAATAGGGTCAAAATTTTAACCGATGGTCTCACTTTCCGAGAAGCTAACCCGCTGGATGCAGAGCAATACTTCGTGTTCAGAGACGTAAATTAGTGTACATTATGTTGTCTGGCACCTTAATTTCTTGTATGGATTAGAATATCGTGCGTCAAACGGTTCGAGAACGTTACCAACTCCCATGAGAATCGTACGGCTAAGTCAGTAGCTTCACATTTACTACGATACCTTGAGGCAAGCCAGTTATTCCGGGAGTAAATGCCCTGTGCTCTGTTGGCAATAAACACCTTAATTCACAGTATGAATGTTAATGTAGGGTGACAATCCGTTTAAGGAAGCAAACAAATGGTAGAAAGTCAAACGTTTTACTGAAGACCTTGTCTTCCGAATGCATATCCGGCTGTACCGAGACTATAACATCGTATTCAGAGGAACAAATTAGTATATATATTAGTGACGGGCACCACATTGTCATGCATGAATAGAAAATTCGAGAGTCAAACCGTTCGAGAACATTGCCACCCTCTTTTAGAGTCGAACGGCTAAGTCAATAGCTTCACATATCCTTTGACTCCGAGAGTCAAACCAGCTATTCCGGTAGTAAATGCCCTGTGCACTTTTTGCAATGGACACCTTGATTCACAGTTCGAATATTAAAGTAGAGCGTGAAACCGTTTCAGAGCGATACGTATTCATACGCGATCAAACTTGTTACCGAAGGTCGTTCCTTCCGAGAAGCCCAATCCGCCGTTGGAAGTGCCTTGCTTAGTGTTTGCGGAATCAAATGAGTAGGCATTTCATCAGACGGACACCTCAGATTCACGTATCAATAGCAGAATCGATAGTCAAACTGTGAGCGAACGTTAGCACCTTTCTTGAGGGTTGTGCTGCTAATTCCACAGCTTCACCAACCCTGTTATTCCGAGAGACAAACAGTGTATTCCGGGAGTAAATGCGCTGAAATGTGTTGACACTAGACTGCCTATTTCAAGGTATAAACTTTAGAGTACAGAGTGAGCATTTCGTGAACGTCAGTACCTTCATTGAGAGTCGCACAGCTAAGTCAATAGCTTCACCTATCCTGTGATTCCGTAAGTCATGCCGGGTACTCCAGGAGTAAATCATCTGAACATTATTGGCAATAAACGTGCTTAATCATAGGGTATGGATGTTAAGGTAGATAGTCAACCGTCAGTGAATATTTCCAATTTGTATATGGTGAATCTTCTAGCGGAAAGTCCGTACCGTCTGAGAAGTTAACCCGCTGAATCGGGAGTATAACTTCGTGCTTGACGAAGGAAATTTGTATTCATTTTACTGACGGACAACCAAATTTCATGTATGAATGAGAAGATCGATTTTGAAACCGTTCGAGAACGTTACAACCTCCGTTGAGTGTCGTCCGGATACGTCAATAGCATCACTTATCCTATTATTCCGTGCGAAAAATGTGGAATTCCGGGAGTAAATCCGCTGAAAGGTATTGGCAACTGACACCTTAATTCACGGTTTGCATATTAAAGTAGAACGGCAGACCGTTTGAGATCGTTACCAATTGGATTAAAGTCAAACCTTTTATCGAAGGTCTTATCATCCGTGAACCTTAGTGGCTTCATCGAGATTATCACTTCGTGTTCAGACAAAGAAATTTGTAGTCATTTCTCACACGGGTGCCTTAATTTCATGTATAAATTAGTAGATGGCAAGTCAATCCGTTTGAGAACGATATCACTGTCTTTGAGAGTCGCACAGCTGCTCCAATAGCTTCACCAATCGTCTGATTCCTAGATACACACCAAGTATTCCGCGACTAAACCCGCACTACAGAATTGGAACTAGATATGCTATTTCACGTTATAAATGTTAAGGTACAGATTGAATACTTTGAAGAACGTTACATATTGCAATAGAGTCAAATATGTTAACAAGGGCCATATCTTCCGTGAAGCTAACCCGCTGTATCCATGGTATTTCTTCGTATTCGGAGATGCAAATCAGTATACAATTTAGTCACCATAAGTTCATGTATGAATTATAAGATCGAGAGTCAAACCGCTCGAGAACATTGCCACCTTTTGCGAGAAACGATCGGCTACAACAATATCTTCACCTATCCTGTGATTCCGATAATCAAACCATGCATTCCGGAAGTCAATCCGCTGAACAGTATTGGCAATAGACACATTAATGCACGGTAGGGATATGAATATGGAGAGACAATCCGTTTGAGAATGATACCAATTTGTATAACGTCATACACATTATCGCATATCATATCTTCCGAGAACATAACCCGCTGTGTCCAGAGAATAACATCGTTTTAAGAGATACAAAATTCATATAGATTGTAGTGACGGGCACATTAATTTCATGCATGCATGAGAAGATCGAGAGCCAAACCGTTCCAGAACCTTACCACCATCATTGTGAAATCGCACATCTGACACAGTAGCTTCAGCTCTACTTGTGATTCCGAGAGTCTGGCCCGGAATTCCGGGAGTCAGATAAATGTGTACAATTGCCAATAACCACCGCAATCCGCGGTACAAATAACAACGTTGAGTGTCAGACAGTTGGTGAACGTTACCACTTGGTAGGGAGTCAAACTTTTTCCGAAGACGTATACCTTTCAAGAACCAGACCGGCGATTATGAGAGTCGGACTGCGATTTCCGGAAATCATGCCATTGGTCATTTTTCAAACAAGAGGGATCTATTTATAATATGACCGGAAACGCCGAATGTCGAAAAGTGGGGGACTGTTACCACTACTATCCAGAACCTCACTACTAATTGAGGGCCTTCACCTATCCCGGTATTCCGATAGTCAATCCAGGACCTCCCGGTGTGAAGCCACAGCATAATATTGACGTTGGACACCGTAAATGATCGTACGAATATTATAGTCGACATTCAAGTCCTTGGTGAACGATACCACTTGGTATAGTGCCAACTTTGTTGCCGAAAGCCACTAACTTTCATGAACAATACCCGCTGTAGCGAGGGTCTAAAATAATATTCCGGATACAAATCAGTGGACATTGTAACCAACAGACACCGTAATTTCGTACCTGAGTAGCAAAATGCAGCATGCGACCAATCGATAGCACTACCTACTTCTTCAAGCGTCCAACCGCTATGTAAATCGCTTCTCCTATCCCGATATGCTGGTAGTCAATCTAGCCATTCTGAGAGTCAATCCGCTGCATAGCATTGGCAATAGACAGCGTAATTCATAGTATGTATATTAACGTAGAGAGTTAAACCGTTTGAGAACGTTGCCACGTGGTATAGTGTCGAAATTTTAACGGAAGGCCAATATCTTTTCGAGAACCTGACCGGATACTACGAGAGCCAAGCTGCGAATTCCGAGAAATTGTTCATAATGGAGAGCCATATTTAAGGAATGGATGGTAAAGGCGAAAGACTAATGGTTAAAGACCGTTACCACTAGTATCCAGAGCCACACCGCTACGTCGATACATTAACCTATCCCGTTATTCCGAGAATCAAGCCGCAGCATCCAAGGGTAAAACAACTGCATAGTAACACCGATGGACGCCTTAATTGACGTTATGTATATTAAGGTCGAGAGTGATACCCTTACAGAGCCATATCACTTCCTAGGGAGTCAAACTTCTTCCCGAAGACAGTACCTTCCGAGAAACTAACACGCTATAGCGGGATTCGAACGCAGTGCGAACTGAAATTAATTTTGACCATTGTAACAGATGGACACTTCAATCTGACGCATGTATTGCAAAATCGAGGGTCGAAACGTTCGATAACGCTACCACCTTCTATGAAAGTAGAACAGCTAAGTCAACTGCTCCAACCATGCAATTACTACGTGAATCAAACCAAGAACGTAGGGAGTGAAATCACGGTGCTCCATTCACAGTAGGCTCCGTAATTCAGGATATGAATATTAAAGTACAGGGTCAACCGTTTGAGATCGTTACCTCTAATTGTGTAGTCAATCTTTATACAGAAGACCTTGCCTTTGGAAAGCTAACACGCTGTAGCGAGAGTTTCACGTTATGCACGCGGAAACAAATTTCTGGACACAGGAGCAAATGATCACCTCAGTTGTGTGTATGCACAGCAGGATCGAGAGTCAAACCGCTCCTGAACATTATCACCTACACAGATAGTCGAACCGCTATGACAGTGACTTCATCTATCCTGCTATTCCGGCAGTCAAACCACGGTTCAGTAATGGCAATATGCGCAGTAATTCACTGCAGGAATATTAAAGTAGTGAGTTGAACCGTGGGAGAACGATACCACTAACTATGGCGTCAATATTTCTACCCAAGAACTTGCCTTCCGAAATCCTAATCCGCTGTAGCGAGAGCCTCACTTATTGTACTCGGATACTAATTAGTGGCCATTAGAGGAAATGATGCCCTCACATTTATGTATGCATAGAGAAATCCAGTTTCAAACAGTTCCAGAACGATATCACCTACGTTGAGGGTAGAACTGTCAAGTTAATGGCTTCAACTATTCTGTTATTCCGAGGGAGAGACTGGGTAGTCCGGGAGTCCGCCTATTTTACAGTATTGCCATTAGACACCAAAATTGACCGCATGAATGTTAAAGTGGAGTGTCAAGCCGTAGCGGAAAGGTATCATGCGGTATATAATCAATCACCTTATAGAAGATCTTACTTTCCGAGAACCTACCCCGCTATAGCGAGAGTACATCTTAAAGTTCAGTGAATCAAATCCGTGGTCATTGCATCTAATAGAAAAATTATTATCAAGCTTTATAATAAAATCGATAGTCAAACCGTTCGAGAAAGTTACAACCATTACTGAAAATCGAAAAGCTATATCAGGAGCTACACCTATCCCACTTTTCCCGGAACCAGAACCAGGAATTCCGGGAGTCATACCACGCAGTATTCGCAATAGACTACGTAATTCGGGCTATGAATATTAACGTACACATTCAGACCGTTGGAGAACGATACGACTAATTATGGAGACACTCTTGATTCCGAAAACCTTGCATTTCGAGAGCCCAGAATGCAGTAGCGATAATGTATCGTAATGTTAACGAAAGCTAATTAGTGCACATTGGAGCAAATGGTCACATCATTTTTTTGTATCCATATCGAAATCGGGAGTCAAACCCATCGAGTTCGTTACAACCGACCTAGAGAGTCGTACCGCTATTTCAATAGCTTCACCTATCTTTTTATACCGAGAGTCTGACCAGGATATCCAGAAGTCAAACGACTGAACAGCATTGCCAATAGACAGATTAATGCACAGAATGAAAAATAAGGAATAGAGCCAGATCGTTGGGGAACGGTACCACATGGTGAATAATTAATCTTTTTACAGAAGATCTTACTTTCCGAGCCCATACACCGCTCTAGAGAGAGTACAACTTAATGTTCCGTGAAACAAATTAGCGGAGATGAAGAAATGAGAAAAAATTCTTGAAAAACTTCATGAATGAATAGCAATATCGAAATTCAATCATTTCGAGAACGTTACCACCATTTTTGATACTCGAACGGCTAAATCAATAGCTTTACATGTCCCGCTGCACCGAGAGTCAGACCACAATTTCCGGGCGACAACCCACAGCATTTTATTACCTATACACACAGAAATTCATGGTATGAATATTAACATCGCAACTTGCATGGCGAATATCTGCGCAAATCCGATTACTTCTGTCATTTGCATCAAATATACAATCATGCATTCTATTAAATTTTTCGGTAAGTAATTTCGTATTCTCCCGATAGTGGACATAATTGCGTTAGGTTGTACGGTATGCAATTACAATTTTTACTAGCGGAGAACACCATCGGTACACCTTTGCAGGCAACTTGACACTTAATCCGCATTATGTAGAAAAAGGAAATTACTTTCCGATCGACACAATCATATCACGTATTCTGATGCTGAAACGCTGGAACTTCCCGATTGAACCATGCTACGCAAGTGAATCGCGCGTTTGCGATGGGAACCAAATGCCACGTAAATATGCGATACTAACGTTGATTTTGCATGATTGGAATATACCTGAACACCAATAGCGGAGAAACAACATAAATCGTTACATTAATTATGAATTTCTATCCAAATCCGTTTACATCGGTCGTTTGCGACAAATATACAATCATTCATTGTACTTGGTATTCCGGCTAGTAATTTGCTTTCTTCCCGGCAGAGTATCTGTTTGTACTAGGCTGCTTGGCACGGAATTTCGTTTCATCCCGACAGAGGACATATTTGTATTCAGTCGTTCGGTAATAATTTCGTATTTTCCAATCAGAGGTGTAATATGTATTCCATTACAGCCAACATCGCTCATAAGCCGCATGAGAAAAAGGAGAAGACGAAATTGCTCTCCGAAGAAGTAATATTAACGCGTACTATGACACTGAAACGCTGAAATTTATCATTTGTATCATGTATCGCAGTCGAACCGAGCGTTTGCAATGCGAATCAAGTGTCTGATAGAATTGCGATACCTGCGTTTATTTCGCACTATTCGAAATTATTAGTGAGCATGGAGGGGTGTAAATTTGTGAATCGTCACTTTGACTGCGACTTCGTCCCCAAATACGTTTACTTCAGTCGCTTGCATAAAATACACACCAATTAATTGTATTTCATCTTTCGGAAAGTAAATTTCGCTTTTACTGAATGGAGGATTTAATCGTGATATGATGATTGGAAACTAATTTCGTTTTTTTCGAGACGGAGGCCTAATTCTATTTGGTTGCTTCGGAAAGTGCGTTCGCTTTTTCCGAACAGAGGAAGTAGATATATTCTCCCACCGGTATCTTAACAATTAAGCCGCATGGAGCAGAAGCTGAATTGCTTTCCGAACTACCAAAGAATAACTCGTATTCTGAGGCTGATGCGTTGAAGTCTCTCGATTGAATATGGCATAGCACCCGATTCGCGCATATGCGATGGGAATCGAATATCCCGCAAATATGAGGATCTTACTCCGATTTTGCACCGTTGGAACGTGTTTGAGCGCAAAGAGCGTACGAAATACCAAAACCGTTAATTTGACGGCGAATTTTAGTCCATATCCGACTGATTCACTATTTGCGCCAAACGTACACACATTCATTTTATTAGGTCCTTCAGAGAGTAGTCTCATTTTCTCGCTATAGTGCTCCTAATTGCATTACATTGTTCTGAATGTAATTTCGTTTTTCCCCGAAAAGTGGACACAAATGTATTCCATCAGAGCAAATTTCACAATTAGTAAGAACGAAGCACGAAGTAAAACAAAATTACTCTCCGAACAATCCAATAATACCACGTGTACTGACTCTGCGACGCAATAGTTCCACGGTCATAGCGTGCTGCACAAGTGAATCATGCGTTTATGATGGGACCAAAATGTCACGTACATAGGGGATACAATTCGGTTTCGCCTCATTCAATGATATTTGCTCACATACAGCGAGGAAACAATAAAAATCGTTACTTTGACTGCCAACTTCTGTGCATATTCGTTTATTACAGTCGTATGCAGCAAATTTACACAGATCCCTTTTGTAAGGTTTTTCGGAAACTAATTTCGATTTTTGTACATGGAGGACCAAATAGTATTTGGTTGTTTCGAATGTAATATCGTATTCTCCGATCTGTGAAAGTGAATGCATTTTTTTCACTGCAAACTTCACAACTAAACTGCATGAAACAAGAAACATCTTACTTTCCACAGAATCCAACGAAAATACATATTCTGTTGCTGAAACGCAAAAATTTCTCGTTTGATATGTGTATCGCAGTCAAATCGAGAGTTTGCGATGGGAATCATGTGCCACGTTAAATACACGATACTCACGCATGTTAGGCATCACTGGGACGTATTTGCGCGTAAAAAGCAGAGAAACTGTAAGAATCGTTACCTTGACAGCGAGTTTCTATCCATAGCGCCCACGTTCATTTCGCATCATTGGAAAATATTTGCGAGCGTATAGGGTGAAACTATAAGGATTGTTACATTCATATCGAATTTCTGTCCAAACCCATTGATTTTAGAGGTTTGCTTCAAATATGCACTCACTGAATATATTACGCCTATCCGTAGGAAACATCGTTTCTTCCAGACGAAGCACATAACTTTGGTCGTTCGGAGAGTAATATCGTGTTTTCCGGACAGATGATGTAAATGTCCTCTTTGGCAGCCAGCTGCACAATGACGACGCATCAAAGAAAAAAAAAAAAAAACGGAGTTACTTTTCTGGCAATCCAATAGTAGCTCGTATTCTTCTGCCGAAACACTGATGTTTCTCGCTTATATCGTAATTCTCAAGTGAATCATGCGTTTGGGGTGCGAACGAAATATCACGTAAATATGTGATACACACTTTGATTTCGTATCATAGGAACCTATTTGCGTGCATAGGGCGGGGAAACTTCGCGCTATTGTGTAAGATCGTATGATCGCTCGATTATTTCAGTTCATGGTATATATGTTCCTCGCCCTAGTATTAAAGAGTATTCCGGGCTTTCACCTAGACCGCCGCCCGGCACGGGATCACTTTGTAGAAGCGATGCGTTGAATAGCGGCGTTTCATATCGTATCATACAGTTAAGGCTTCACAGCGAAGCGAACCACGATTACTGCGCTCCGATAAACACCGCTACTCACACGAACGCACTTCGCACACCACTTCACCCGCAACACAAAACATTCACCACTGAACTTAAATCAGCGAAGCGCCACGATACACGTCCGTAATGCTCGGAGACGTACGAAGGAATGTACCGAAACCTAACCAAACCCTAAGCCGACCCATATCACACAATCAAACCCACCGGTCCACATAATCTATTCATAACTGGCATTTAATAATTCTGATAAGTTATTTTCTTGTTCTCTTTAATTCTTTCATGGCCGAAACATATCTACCCGCGAACATAACACAATCCCGAGAACATAACCGAAATCTACACAAAACTTGACACGCACCATAAAATGGCAGGCCACTACACCCGCCCATATATTGTATATATCACAAGAATTAAATATTCCTATTTAGTTATTTACTGTTTTCGTTAGTTTTGCAAGTCGGATACATGTATGTCCGCGAACGCAATCCAAAACCGAGCACGCAACCGAAACTTTCCCAAAACATCACCCGCTCGTTACATGGCAGTCCAATCCACCTACACATAAAAGGTATCTATTGTTAGTTACTAAATATCCCCTATTATCCGAAAATCTGTTCCGTTGTAGCGAGAATCTAACTCAAATTCCCGGGAAACAAAATAATGGGTATTGTAGCTGATGCACCCCTTAATTTAATATACGAGTTACAGAGTCGAGAGTCAAACTGTGCGAGATCTTTACCACTCATTTTGAGAGTCCATCCGCTTAGTAAATACAGTTGCAGAACGTTAGAGAACTTGGTATACAGTCAAAATTTCACAGAAGACCTATAGCCTTCGATACGCTGACCCACTATTGCGAGTGTCACACTGCGAATTTCGGGAACCACACAATTGCCCATTGTACTTAATTGCGTGCTCTATTTAAGCCACGAGTGGCTATGTCTAGTGTCTGAATGTCTGAGACAGTGATCACTATATTCCAGGACCTCACCGTTCATTGAAAAGCTTGACCTATCCTGCTATTCCGAGAGTCAGACGAGGACTGTCAGGCGTCAATCCAATGCATAGTATTGCCTATAGACACCGTAATTAACAACATGAATAATAATTTGGAAAGTCAATCCTTTCGAGTTCGTTACCACATTTTTGAGAATCGAACGGCTAGGTCAATAGCTTCACCTCTCCTGTGATTCCGAGAGTCAAAACAGGTATTCCGAGAGTATATCCGCTGAACTGTATTGGCAGTAGACACATTAGTACACGGTTTGAACATTAAAGTAGAGAGTCAAATCGTTGGGGAACAATGACAATTGGTATAAAGTCAAACATTCCACCGAAGACATACAACTCTCGAGAACCTGACCGTCTATTGCGAGAGTCGGACTACGAATCATGGGATCCAAGCCATTGTTCTCTGTACAAAATGGAGAGCCCTATTTAAACTATGAATGGCAAAGTCGAGTGTCAAACCATTTTAGACCGTAATCACCTATATTCAGAGTCGAAACGCTAAGCCCATATCTTCACATATCCTGTTGTTTTTATGGTCTTCTGTAAAGAGTTTGATTCTAACGGTCTCCAACGATTTGACGCTCTACTTTAATATTAATAGCCTGAATTACTGAGTCTATTGCGAATACTGCACCGCGGTTTGACTACGGGATTTCCTCGTTTTTCTCTCGAAATAACAGGGTAGGATAAGCTATTGACTCAGCGGTTCGACTCACAGTAGTGTGATATCGTTATCGATTGGTTTATCCCTCGTCTTTTCTATTCATACATAAATTTCAATGAAACAGGAAGTGTCTTCGGTAAAAATTTGGCTATCTACAAAGTGGTATCGTTCTCGAAGGTTTGACTCTCGATAATAGTATTCCTACAGTCAATTAAGATGTCCATTGGTAATACTATGGAGTGGTTTCGCTCCAGGAAGGTCTGGCTTGCCTCTTGGAATAACGGGATATGGACTAAGCGGAGAGGTCCTGGAAAATAGTTGTAACGTTCTCCAATGGTTCGGCTCTCTACTTTAATATTTAGGCTGTGGATTAATGTGTCTATTGCCAATACTATACAGCGGAATGACACTCAGAATATCAGACATGACTCTCGGAATAACAAGATACGTGAAGCTATTGACGATTCCGTTCCTCTCTAAAGGAAGCGTGGTAACGTCCTCGAAGGATTTGAGACTCGATTTTCTTATTCGTACATGAAATTATGTAGTCCGTCTACTACAATATCCACTAATCTTTTTCCTTCAACATTAAATAAGCTACACCAACAACGGGTTCGGTTCTCGGAAGGTACGGCCTTCGGTGAAAAGTTTGACTCTATAATTAGTGACAACATTCTCCAACGGTTTTACACTCTGCTTTGCTATTAATACCGTTAATTAAGGTCTATATTGATAATACTGGACAGTGGATTGACTCCAGGAATTCCTGGTTTAACTCCCGGATCTACAGGATAGGTGAAGCTATTCACATAGCGGTCCGACTGCCAAAGCAGGTGATAACGATCTGGAATGGTTTGACTTTCGATTTCGCTACGCATGTATGAACCTGAGGTGACCACTTGCTCCAATGTCTACTAATGAGTTTCCGTGTACATTTCGATAGATTCTCGCTATGTCGTGTTAGGATTACGAAAGTCAAGGCTTTCGGTACAAAGGTTGGCTCCATAATTAGTGGTAACCGTCTCCCACGGTTTGACTCTCGATTTTGCTATTCATAAATAAAAGTAAGGTGTCCGGCTGCTACATCGTCCACTATCTTTTCTGCATGAACATAAACATAGACTCTCGCAATAGCTGGTCGTGTCCTGGGGAAGTATGGTCTACCGAAAAAGTTTGACATTTCAGCATGTGGTAGCACTCTCGACGGGTTCGACTTGCGACATTAATATTCGCAACGTTTATTAAGGTGTCCATTGATTATACTATCCAGTGGTTTCACTCGCGTAGCCCCTAGTTTGACTTTCGCAATGACAGGATATCTGAAGGTATTCACTTAGCGGTGAGGTTCTAGAGCTTAGCGATTACGGTCTCTGACGGTATGACACTCGACATTGCCATTCATTCCTGAAATACAGCTCTCCATTATGCACAATGTCCAGCGGTTTTGTTCCCGGAATTCGCAGTCTGATTCTCGCAATGGCTAGTCCGGTGGAAATTATATGTCGTCGGGGAAAAGAATGACTGTATGCCAAGTCGTAACGTTCTCGTACGGTTTGTCTCTCAACATTGCTGTCCAGACACGAAATTGAGCCGTGCATATTCTACAATGTATATTAATTTGTTTACGTGAAGGTTAAGTTAGGATCTCGCTCAGCGGGTTAGGTTTTCGGAATGTAAAGTCTTGGGTAAAAAGTTCGTCCCTCTAACTATTGGTAACGTTCTCCATCAGTTTGACCCGCTACTGTAATATTCATCCTCTGAATCCATTGGACATATCGAACAGTGGTTTGACATCAGGATTTCCTAGATTGGCAGGATAGGTGAAGCTATTGACATAGCGGTTCGAGTCCCATGAGAGATGGTAACGCACTCGCACGATTTGACACTCGGCATAACAGGAAATACCAAAATAGAATTATTTAATGCCTACAATAAATACATTGAATGGACACGTGTATTACTCTGCCTTCTACTGGGCGGGTTAAGTGTTGGGTAGGTTTCGCTTCTGTTCACCGGTTTGAGTTAGGTTCTCGGATATATATGTGTTGCACATGCAAAAATTAATCAGAAACATTATATAATACTAAGTAGAATTATGTTATGCCAATAATAAATACTTTTAATGGGCAGTGGTGTTTGTCTCCCTTATGGGGGTGGGGATTAGTTTTGGATAGATTTCATTTAGGTTCTCGGGTTTTAGTCTGGTTCTTCGAAATACGGGTGTCGAGCATGCAGAAGTTAAACAGAAATTGGAAGTATCTAAATAGCACTTTTGAATGCGAATAACAAATACA
>NIJG01000433.1:36334-47947 GCA_002201625.1 Euglossa dilemma
TCTATTTGTTTATTTCAATTCCTATTATTTTTCTGAAATTTTCACTTCGGTATTCTTTTGTACGGATATATCTGTTCATATACTACCTATTATTACTGTAAGTTTTCATAAAAATCAAATAAAGCGATATTAATTATGCATCTTTTCTCGCTCTGGAAATGAAGCATTCAATTTCCTAAAAATCCGTCGACTTACTGGTCATAGTATTAGAAAAATGCGTTCGTTCGTTAAGGGTTAATATATGAAATTTAAGATAATATAACAATATGCGAAATATCGAAATCAAATAATTCCACGTGTTAATTATTACACGATCCTTTATTTACCACTCAAAAAGATAACGTTAGTTTTATACAAGAAAATCTATAAATTTCTACTCTTCTTTAGCCAAAAAATCGCCGAGTTCAAAGGGTTAATAAAGCTATATCGTATTCCCAAAAGAAGTCGCAGTATTATTCCAATCAATTCCCTCCACCAAAAATACGATCCTACATACATCATACATCACTGTATCCGAATGTATCTGAATGTATTCGAATAAATTGAACGATATAAAAACAAATTTTATTTCTACTTTAGTGAACTACAGGGATATCTAGTATCCTTTCACCGCTGTATACGCATATTCTCTTCGTCTGATAATTGGCTTATCGCAATCTTAGCATGATTGGCTATTGCGGCGGTGTAAAGCGTCTGAAGATGGAGTGACGCCACTATATGTATGTACGTACTTGCCTGTGTTGCAAACGCGATGGAGAATAGTAGCGCCGCGCTATTCCCGATATTACTATTTAGTCGCGAAGCCGCAAACCAAGGGACTGTTCAAAGCGTTGCGCAAGTTATTGGTTCGTACCTTGTTCACATCAGGTCCGACACTACGGTGTCCTGCACATACCGGCTTGTGTGCATCGTCAGACCGCAGCATCCACCACGACGATTTCTCGTTGGTACGCTGACAATCGGCCCCTTCCAGATACACGAACCAAGGATTCATCTTCGTCGACGGACCTCGAAATTTCTGATTGGAAATTTCTGTCTTCGAACGTTAATGCATATCGCGGAAAGCTTTTGTCGTAAGGGAACTCTGCGTCTCGGAAGAAGAAAGAACATCGACCAGTGGCGAACAATCGAGGATATTTCATTTCAACGAGTAATTCGAGAATAACTCGTATGTAACGTAACGGTTTATAAAGGTCAATATTATTGACAATAACATTGTCTAGTCTGACAATATCGATGTCCACAATGGAGACAAATTCCGTATTGGTCGTGTATGATCAATAATACGATGTATCATGTATGATCAATAATACAGAGTGTTTCGAAAACTGTGATATAACTGGTCATATTGCGATGCTATGTAAAAAAATAATGTATATAAATAATGTAATATAATGGGAGAAGAAAAAGAATTATATAACGTATAGTAAATACATGAGTTAATATAATAAAAGATTAATTTCTATTTGAGGCTTAATTTTTTTAAAGAATAAATTCGAAAATTTATTAAGTGTTTAATAAAAGTTTCGAAGTATGAAAATTGTTTTCACTTCTGTCTTGTATTATTAAATACAAATAATATCACGATTCGATTCTTGTAATTGTTGTCATTTTGTTTCCTTAATACTGAACCGCGTTAATATTTTCTTCCGATTCTATATTTAATTTCAGTAAGATACAAAATTAGTATCTTCTAAAAATAGTTTTGTTAATGTAATAATTTTGCGAAGGGTTGATAAGTATGAATTATACGATAAAATGGAATATATTTTTTTCAAAAATATTGGATTTTTATTGATAAGATTGATTCATAAAACTGAACTCATGATATACAATGGAGAGAAATACTTATCAAAGTCAACGAAAGGAAATAAAAACTCGTCATTGTATGTTAAGTGGTTAATATTTTCTTCACCGTCTTTTTTATAGTTTGCATTCTATGATTATTTATTAAATTACATGTATATTTTTATGTAAATTAATATTCGGAATACTTCATGAATAAAAATGTATATATACATAGGAATGTTAGGTGGACAACGGAAAGAACATCTTTTTAATAATAAAAATGGTTTATTTCTCACTAAACACTAACTTGTTCACTGATACCTGCTAAAACTTTGTTTAACAACTGCCACGCATATATCCTATCGCCTTTATTTAAACCTTTCACGCCATCTTCTTTCGTATTCAATGCTCTCTTCTTCAACCGTGCCTTTATCATGTATCCTAAACATTGGATCGCATTTCTAGACTCTTCACTTGCATTCGGCACCGCCATAAATATATCGTTCATCCGATCCTTTTGCATGCGGTCACTTTCGTTCTAAACATTCGACATTCTCACGTATATCCTTTTTTTTTGGATCAATAATAATACTGACAACTTTTCGTAAGATCAGAAAAGCATGGCTTTCTATTTAAAAAATCATAAAGCTCTTTTTAGTCCAATATGGTATCGATTAATACATAACATACAAAAAGTTAATGTACTGTATAAAGTTTAACATTTTTGTGTGAAAATAACGAATAGCTACTAATTTACTAGTTTGACTGTGCAATATTTATAACTAGCCTGCAACTAGACTAGTATGTTAACTCACTAGTATAGTGGTTTCAGAAAACATAATGAAAACTATTTAATCTACAACTGATAGTAGAAACTATATTTTTATTAAAAGAAAAATTTATTTAAAATTAGTTTTAAACAGCAAGTTAGTTGTTACTAAAAAATAGAGGAAGTTCCGTATATTTGGAGTAATAGTTTGTTTAAGACGTATAAAAATAACGATAGGAAGTTGAAAGAAGTAAAAATGTTATTGATTAGCAGGTTATTATAGTGTCTTAGATACTTCGGTGTTCAAAATTATCAACAGTATGCTAAATATGCTGCACTTCCTCTATACAAATAGTAAAAATTCTGAAAATACTTCTCTTTTAAAAATGTTCAATTGGAAGAAATTAAAAAAAAAAAATGCATTAAGTACATATCTCGTTGAACTTTTCTCGAATCGAGAAATAAAAAAAAAAATTATTTAACACTGGTGCTATTTTCAAAAATTAGTTAGTTTCAGTTCGAGTAACTCGAACTGAATTCGAAATATACATGTATTTATTTTATACTCGTGAAAATAAGTTCAAAATATAACTATATTATAGATATATTAATGTACTTATCGTTCGTTATTTATTATTTATTAGTCCATTTAGAATATAAACAATCTCGTATTCCCTTTTTGCTACGTTCATATACTCGGCTATCGAGTTGAAATTACTTCCGTTTCTACGAAACGTTTAATACACGTACACACGCACGCACGCATACCCGATGGCGGAATAAAAGGAAAACACGTGATCGTAAGAAAACAAAAGAATAATAGCCTGTGAGAAACAAGAGCTACTGATGGATATCGATAATCTGAATTCCTTTGTTATAAATTGGTCTACGGTTCGTGGAACGTGATGTACGAAGAGTTTAAGGGCATCGGACGTTATTGGAATTTACTGGTCCGAAAATTGGGACGCGTTAAGCCCTCTGGAATTACGTGTTCCTTCCGGATCTTCCTTCATTCCTTCCTTTCAACCCTTCTCCCCGGACAAACCTTCTGTTTCACCACTATCGCAATCTTCAACTTTACACCACTCATCTTACGCCGAACCTGTGCTGTCCGTTCCTCCAAGCTATCCATCTCCTCTCTTGTCTACCTATCCTGTATATATGTACTCATTTAAACGTACATGATGGCATTTTTATCTTCATCGCTTCGGATAATTACTTTAATTTTTCCTTGTCTCGAAGGGAAATTACTTGTGCACAGGCTACTTTATCAAGAATTAGCAATTTAGTACGTGAAATCTGAATTCTTTTAAATTAGTAACCAAGCAAATATGACATAGAAAAGAGATAATATTTATTTTTAAATTTGTTCTATGATTGTCGATAACTAACTATTAATTTTACGATAAATTTGATGTCTCAAAATACAAAGAAGCATTTAATAGTGAATTTTGATGAGAGTAAAATAATAGAAAGAGTATAGAGAGATTAAAATACGATGTAATATTAGATTATATCGACCTTCTTTCATCGATTATTTTCTGAATAATTTGAATAAGGTATGAAGAAGAAAATCATTTTGAAAATGCAAAGAGTATTTAAATTATTTTGAAAACGTGAAAATTATTTTAGAATAAGTATCATAGCAGGGATATAATAAAATTGTAATAAAAGTACAGTTACAAGAATTTTTAATACAAGGAGAAGTTATTTAAATTGATAAATCATTAATGAAATTAATTGCAATAATTGTAAAATGTCAGAAGACTCTTTTGACTTATTGTTTAAAAATCAAGTAACCTTCGTTACAATATTATACACTTCTTACATTCAAATTTAATAATATAACTTAATTTACTTTTACATGTTTCCGCCTATTCCATTTGGCATGTAAAACTTGCGTATAGCATAATTTACGATGGTCCATAATTATTAACACTGATATTCATTGTTTCGTGTTGATTAAATCATGACAATTTACAGCTTATAATTTATTATAATTATTTACACGAAAACCTTTCTCGAGCTGATATCATTATGATTAAATGCATTGAACTTTGTTACCACTGGCATCAATGTGGTTTCTTTTGAAGTGTTTATAGACATTTAAGAACTATAATTATCCAGCTAATATTAAACTTCGCAAGCGAAAAGGAAATCTATTAAGGTATCGCTTTATCGAGATTATATATCAAATAAACTGTTTTACGAATAAATTTGCTGTCTCTTAAGAAATTATCGTAGAATTGAGAAATATGACAAATTAAAAGGGCGAAATGAAGCGGGAAAATTTAATCCACGACGGAACAATCGTCTCGCCTAGAATAAGCAAGAGTGCAGTGACTTATAGGCGGGTGGTGTATATCCGTACGAGTTATTGGCATTTTCATCTCAGGCAGTTAATCCTTATGAAACTAATAAAGCTTCATATAAAAAGCGGAAGATTTATTTGAAACGACAGAGATAAAGGTATCATCTTGTAGGTATAGATACGTGCCGAGCATCAAGATTGGAAAGCAATTCAAGGTGTTCCAGACCGCTTTTTCCGTTTTCTCTTCTTTCTCTCGAATTTCGCATCAAGATCTGGCTGTGAAATCTGACGGTTCGGTAAAAAGGGAGAAAGAAAGCGAGAAGGAAAAGGAAAATAAAAAAGAACCTGATCGATTCGCTTTGACATTTTTAATGCATTTTTTAAGACAACCGAACCAGCTAGAATTCGACGACGACGGAGAGCAGCGAATCAATAGTCACTCGTCGTCCATTTGAAAAAGAACTCGAGGGTACTCGGAACAACGTTTGTCTAGTCTCGACTAACCGATATTGTAATTTCGCCCCGGTAATATCTCTCCTCGATATATCCATGCGGCACGATATATAACGCAATAATGTACTGCATGTGTTATTGCTATACCATATTATTACGCAGACTGCTTTATTAAATCTTGTTACGTGGCAAAGCCGCAAACTGCTACAGCGTTATAATTCAATTTCATGTAGAAAGCAAGTCCATTAGTTCGCTACTGACACATCTGCTATCGAAATGAAAATGTCCACGGCGTCGACATTATACGCTGGGTTTTGTTAAATAATTCCACTGACTTATATCCGCGAATAATCGTACCTTGCTATTCGTGTATTTGATCCCGCGTTTAATTCCCGGATAAATTCTTTCCTCGAGTTTTCTTATTTTCTAGCAAAAGTTTCCTTATTTCCTAATAAAAGGAACCCTTTTATTTTAAATTAAGTAAAACGAAAACTTCGAAATAGTAAAGAGGATGGTTTGAGATTATAACAGGAATTTTAAAGAAAGAAAATTTATTCGAAAATTTAAACGATGTAATTAATTTCATAGTTATTTAATACAGTTTTAAAGTATAGAATACAGTCCCAAGATGTCGATACAAATTAACGTCGATTTCATTATTCGGATAGAATGGCTCTGCGTTAAATATCTTGTTACTCAAATATATACAATATGATTATACATACAATATCATTCAGCGGAACTACATCCACGTTTAGAGTGTCAGATTCATGCAAAATTGTGTGCATGCATAATACAAACAGATATTCGAGAGAAATGTTTCGAGCTGAGGTACAATGCTGCGCAGTAGGGAGAATATAAAAAGTAATTAAGTGTCTGAATAATAGCCGTGCAAACAAAGAGCACACCATTTAAGACTGTTCCATTTTTCAATTACAATTACACGCACCGATGTTCATTATCGAAATAATTACAAATTCAGGAATTTTCACGAGTCACCAATTCACGAATCTTTACAATATCGCGAATTATTAATTTCGTGTTCTTCCTGTTTAATTTTATTACTCCTAAATGTTATTCAACGAAACAGTGCAATTGAAATTTCGAAACTTCAAAACATCCCAATTAACGATTTTGATTATAATAATCAAAGTGCCCTCGGTCGTCGAAGATAGACGAAGAGTGACAAATATTTAACTACTAAAGATATAATTTCGTTAAGTAAATACTTTTCTTTTTATAAAATATTCACAATAACGTAGGAAATGGCTAATCGCTTACATTTTATAATACATCTATAGATTTTCTACAAATTTAATATACTTATGTAGATAGTGGAGTAAGGATGAAAATGATTACTTATGACAAAGTTAATAAAATTGTCGTTTCTTACTACAATTGCGAAAATATTTCGGAGATAGCAATTTCTATTTACACTTTTATTAACAGAATCGTACAATGCTAACCTTCCTTTGTAAAATAAAATTTCGATTTATAATTACATACTGTAATTATATTGTAATTTTGAAGTTATTTGTGAAACACGTGAAAATTATAGCACGTGAGATCTACCTCTTTCGTCGCAAAATATATTTTTCAAAAAAGTTTCGAAACTGTTATATTGAAAGATATCGATTCATTATTGCTATTATGATATAATATTAGGATTATTATATAATAGAAATATACCATTTCTATAACAATTACGAAATTGTGCCAAAGATAATAATTTTTCTCAATAATTTTATAAACAATTTCGCACAATACCAACTTTACGCTCTAAGATAAAACTCGAAACTTATAATAAAAATAAAAAAAAACAAAAATTCGATGACAAAAGCCGAGAAACAGATCTTGTTGAAATTATGTAAGTATTTTTACGGTTTCCGTTATTAAAACTTAAAACTTGAACTTATAATTACTTAGCTGGAATAAGCTCTGGAAGCGACAGAATAAAAACTATCGAATTCCGTTATATCTGCAAATATTTCAACCAATATCGTACAGCGGTAACCTTTCTCTGCGAAATCAAATTCGATTTATAATCCTCCTGTATTTTCCAGCCAAAATATACCGATTCACAGTTATTCGGTATACAGAGAAAGTCTGAGAGTGTGCGATCATTTTATCGTATCTACCGCGAGATCTCATAGCCGTTACATCGATACCTATCTATTTATTATTATTATTATTATCGCAATGTACCATATCGATTAATAATTTGCAGGAAGCGATGGGTGAGCGCGTAGCGGGAAAGTAGCGTAAAAAAAGAAGAGGATGAAGTATAGCAAAACCTATTCAAATGTAGTTTCCAAGCCCGTGCGTCGCATTAGAATAATTACATGCAGTCACCCACACGTCCCCTTTCCAGGTCGGTTTGCGTGGATCGAATCTGTATATTTGAGAGAATATAGGAAGAGGCAACGACGGCGGAGGAGGAAGGAAGGAAGGAAGGAAGGAAGGAAGAATGGGCCGGGGCACGGAAGGGGGGCCGCGGGGCACGGGGAGTGGAAGCAGGGAGTCGCAGATGGGGCAAGTGTGGACGAACAAATGCCGCGCCACAAATTCACAATCACGCGAGTTACATTCCTCTTGGGTTTACTCGTTTCTTACGATTGAACATTTTAAATGGAACGGAGAAACGCCGTTTCAAACGGCTGGGATTGGGAAAACGGGCGAAAGAAAAATAGGAGGGAGGAAACTGGTAGCGGAAGTGAACAACTGCGCTAATTATTATTAACACGTTGCTGCAAATGACGGCTATAACCGTCCGATCTTTGGCGATATGTACGCAAATGACGGCTATAGTCGTCGTGCATATTTTAATCGATAAATATAAGAACAGCGTTAGTACGAAGTGCACTAACGCATATATTAGGTCGGTGCATATGAAATGTCGGATTTTTAAGTGAATATATAAAACTGCGTATCTTTCTTCTAAAGCTGTTTATTCAATCAAAATATGCTCCATTCGCTTCAATACACTTTTCCCAATGAGACTTTAAAGCATAGATGCCTGTCTTAATAAAATTCTGATCTTTAGAATCGATAAACTCTGATATCGAATTTTTCAAACTGTCTTCATTTTCATACTGTTTAGCTCGTAAAAACAGTTCTAAATGTTTAAAAAAATGAAAGTCGGTCGGCGAGAGATCCGGTGAATAGGCTGGGTGCTGCAAAACTTCATATTTCAATGGCTCTCGATGAAATCGGGATAGTAACGATGAGCATACGTTCAACCGATTCAGCTTATTTCGATCAGTTAGTTCGTGCGGTACCCACTTATCCATTTTCTTCACCTTGCCAATTTCAGAAAGATGTCGCAATATTGTTGTATGGTCAATTTTCATCCTGGTAGCCTGTTCCCTCGTGGATACAGTTGGATCCGCTTCCACCAATGCCTTCGGATCATCATTTTTCACAGACGTTTTGGGTCTCCCACGCGGATCATTTTGTAGTGAAAAATCACCGGACCTAAATTTTTCAAACCAACGCTGCACTTTTCGATCATTAACTGTATTCTCCCCAAACGCTTGATTTACATTGCGTGCAGCTTTTGCAGCATTATTACCATGTTTATACTCAAACGAAAAAATTATACGAATATCGTTTAGATTCATATCGGTACAAAATTCAAATCAAATAACAAAAGGGAACACTTTCGAGAAAATCTGCTTTGTTGAAATGTGACTCTGGCAATGGACAGTACGAGTATAAACGAGGTTATGCCAAAACCAAAAATATAACGAAAACAGGAAGATCCGACATTTCATATGCACCAACCTAATACTTATTAATTATTGAGTAATACATCGAGAGTTCTTTTTTTTGGAAAAAACTGTCGCAAAATATGATAATTTGACTTCCAAACACACAACTTACACTCTGTTTCATCTGGCAGTAATAAGCAATTGAAGAAAAATGTGTTTCTATGCACGATCGTGAAATTAAAGGTGTGCGGCAACGTGTTAAAAGAACACGGCGATTTCGTTTACTACTCGAATGTGTATTACGTTTCGAAAGAGTACGAGGAAATATCGACGCGTTAAATGCCAGCCTAATTATTGCATATTTCAACCGATACGGCTCAATGAATAAATCAGGCACAAATTTTACGTACGTATAATGCGAATGAATTAAATACCAGTGTATTCATAATTCTGCTTACACGTTTTAAATGCAACCGAATGATATGTGTAATGATGTTTTTGCACGGAAATGTATAACGAAGATCGTAAATTTGTAATTCCGTAAGAAACTGATATGAAAGTGGTAATTAACTTTTATTTCCGTTGCGACATAAACGATTCAATAATCGTATTTCTTAAGTCTTGAGGTTTAAATTATTTCTCTGTTAACGGCTACGTTATGCAGATGGCGCACGTGATATTCGATATTTCACACTTGGTTCGTAACCTGTAATTTTTTAGCCTGCGATCGATTTCATTTATAAGTCTTTAAATTATTACTGCAGAGTAAATAAGAAGTTTGTTAAAAATATATATATTTCATCTTATTTCTATCTTTGATGTATTCTTATCAACAAATGTTACGAAATAAAATAGTTATTTCAATACTTTGATATGCAAACACGATTAGAACTAAGTACTTTGGGATGTAAACATTTTAAATAACTATTCGCAAGGACGATATTTATAATAAAATATTAGAGTTTTGAGCGTAATTTAACCGAGGAAAATGAGTTTATAGAGGAGTCATTTTAACATGATAATGACTATACTATTCACTTTAGTGAATAGTGACTATACTCCTCACTTTAGCTGAAATAGTCCTCGAGTAACAAAATATTATTGATATTAAGTAGTCATGTTCTGCTTTTAGTACGGATTTTATGTCAAAATGATAAATTTATGTTGAAAAATTATAAAAATTTCGTTCGAAACACTTGCAGAGTATACTTTGCAGATGCCATCTAGTTATAAAGGAGAAAAATCTTTCGAAATTTTATTTGGCTATTATGGAAACCCTAATAATACTTACATAATTTAAACAAAATCTGTTTCTCGACTTTTGTCATAAAATTTTTGTTTGATTTTTCAGGATAACATTTATTATAGTATATATTAAAATATATTTAAGAAACTAGTTGTAATGTATTAACAAACGATGTGTTATTTTATTCTTCACCATTTCTTTTATTCTTCGTCACTTCAAAAGTAAAGGATATATGAAAATTCAGACGCATTCGATCGATTGTATAAATAATACTTATATAATCGCATATACTAACTACCAACGCCATATGTTTTTCTTCGACAGATCATTTAATAATTAAATTTTAAGATTATTACGATAAAGTTATATAATAACTATATTTGAATTGGAAAGTTAAATGTTTCTGAATATGCAGAAATAGAACATACTTGGCTTCTATGGAACATAATTTCTTTATGATATTGCTTTTATGATTGTACTTCTTGACTGAACTAAACTTACTTTTGAACACAAATTTCCGACAGGGTCCGCTTGGAGGTTTGATGACTTTAGCAGGAGCAGAAAGTCTCGAGTTAGAAAATTAGGGACCTTTCCTTGAGATGCAAAATGTTGACCCTTTCCTTCTAGAAAATTATTACTATACATTTGAATTATTAATGAAACCTTCATCTATGGTTGGAACGATGCCAGGATTATAAATGTATGTAAATAAATATTTTTATTCAAAAGGAAAGGACGTGTCTAGAAAATTTTCATAAAAAACGTATATATTAAATGTAAATCACGCGATATTCATAACAACGCATACCAGAGTGTGAAAAATAAATGATTTTAAAAAGTAACAACATTCTGTTTCGTACAATAATTAATTGAAATAAGGAATTGAAGATAAACTTTGAAGGATGACATTTAAAATTAAAAAGTTTCAAATTTCTGACCATGTCGTATAAAGGACATTCAGACTAATTATCACGTTTCGTGTTATTTCGTTGTTGAATGAACGAGAGTTTCATTGCTCTTTATAATTATCCGTGTTGTACATTACGGTACATGCATGATATGTATGCAGTACATACATACATACACGAATAGCTACACTTCGATATTTATCTTTACAATTAAACGAAGAAGTTTCATTTCCCTTTGTTTGAATAAATATTTCTTCATCTTTCTTCTACTTTTAATAATAATAATTAACTATTATAAGATTTTTTGTACGATTATGTATTAATATAATTTATTTGCTTTTAAATGTAATTTTTTCAGACTATTCTCAATATTTTATTGTGCTGTAAAACAATAATTTATTTTTTATACTTCATAACATGATGCGACG
>NIJG01000434.1:58286-71984 GCA_002201625.1 Euglossa dilemma
TTTTTTTTTTTTTTCTTCGACGCGCGTTACAATGAGTGTAAAGTTCCGTAACAATATACGACTTGTTGATTGTGAATCGCCTTTACGATCGGCTAAAATAAATGCTCTGTATATCTTATGCGAGGCTGTAGAATTTCCATGGTGTGAATTTTCGTTCGAAAACCGAATCTATCGTAGCGTATACATATTTATATGTAATTCTATTTTTCGGATAGCTTTTTCCTCGCGACTAAACGGTTTCTTTTTTTTTTCCCCGCGTCAGGGCCGATTACTGAAATAATACTGAGAAGATGCCCCTCCGATCGATAATCTTTATAATACATTTCGTTTGAACAATAGTTTACGTTGCATACATTGTACAGAGCGACAACCTATACACGTGTGTGTGTTTATACCATTATGGAACGCTGGGGGGAGAAATTCGTTTCTGATTATATTATCCCATTCGAAATATTCATGATTTCACGATTGAATTAAATAATATCAGTCAGTTGCGACGAGATACCATGACAGCGATAACGTACCGAATATTGCGAGATGATAATAATGATGGCGACCATAATTTGACACTATGTGTTACCGGCTAAACGTAATATAATTACTCGATCGATGCGATCATACTATAATCACAACAGCATGAGAAAAAGGACAGTGTCGGCGTGGTGGATGCATCAATGATCACGTGCTTGCTTAACATTCGAGATCTTTAGACTCCTTTTTAACGTTGTCGTTTAAAAATATGTAAAAATCGCGGCGTAGAACGCAGAAGTTCCCTTTTTTCCAAGTCACAAGTTGAAAAAACACTAAGAAACCTTAATGTGAGACCACTGGCGAAGCAAAGGGTAATAGTTCGTTTATTTACAGACACGGTTTTATCAAACGATTTGTTTTACACACTCTCTCTCTTTCTCTCTCTCTCTTTCTCTCTAAAGATGAACGATGGTAACGTATAACTCCCGGGAAATGACCGACGAATTTGCAATCCTAAAATTCTTCGTTACAAATTACAGAATATTTCCTGTGTTAAAAATGAACACTATAGCAAATATTGAACAGTTCCTTTCGTTTTTGTTCTCAAGAAAAAATCGGAAAATCGAAAGTAGAAGAAAAGTTGAAGTTTCGAAATTTCAAAATCATTTCTTTGTTGTCAACTCGTGATCGTGTCAAGGAGACTTTTTAAGATCTTCTGTTTTAGAACCATCGGTCTCGAGACATTTGTTTCTCTCTCTCACACTCTCTCTCGCTCTCTTCTTTTTTTATATAGACATTGTCCGGTACATTGAAGCGATAGTGTATCGCAGAGCATGCATAGTGTGTGTATATATATGTATATACATACACGCGACATATATATCATACATACATACATATAGACAACATATATACTTACATTATACATACATACACGCATCTATCCATACATTCAACCATACATGCATATATATGTATATATATATGTGTATATACATATGCACGTATATCTACATAGCAAACTATATTTTACCGAACTATAGTTTGAATATTTTCTACCAACATATATGTGTACAGTTTGTATATATGTATATATTTAATACTCCGATATGATCTTCGCAACATGTAAAACGAAACGTGGTAATTTTATAACAATAATCAATAATGTATTGAGAACAAACGTTTTTTTTTTGTTAAAAGTTTCGCGAGCTCTATCATACAAAAGTACGTAATGAAATAAAAATAAAAATATTAAGAAATACACATATATATATTAAATATATGTATACATAAGCATGCATATACATACACACACATATATTTATACATACAAGCATGCGTACATACATACATACACAGATATGTCCTTACATACGTAACGTTCTTGCACACATGCATGCATACACATTCTGACATCATACACACACATTCTTACATACATACATACATACATACGTGTGTTATGTACATATGTATATATTCATAACACGTTTGGTAGAAGCGACTTACGGTGCAGCAAATGTTGCAATAAAAAGCAATATTTTTCTTATGTCAAGGGGACTAAGGCTCGTTTCGAGTGTCGCGTGACTAAATGAAGGAGCAGACCGCACAGTTGAACTTACGTTTGCATACAAATATAAAATTAGGCTATATAAAAATTCTTCATGTGTGTACACGTGTATTCACCGATGTATGTATGCGTGTATGTGTCTTATGAATAAGTGAAAATGTAACTTGTATTTGTAACGTGTATAACTGCGTAATGTATTTTCTGTTTGTTTGATAGTCAGAGCGTACATTCAGGTTCTATAATTTCAATCAAATAAAATAAAATTCACATCCATTCGCTTGTGACGGATGATGATTTTTTTTCCTTCATCGATCATTTTAATCGCCTGTATACGTTTTCTTTCTTTTTTTTTTTTTCCTTTTTTTATTAATAAGAGAACGTAGTTCGGGAAGTTTCTTTTTCCCTAGTCAGTTCATGGCGTCTAATCCCTAAATGCTAGCTACGTCACTTATGCTAAATCTAGATTCTTACAGTATAGCATACGATTAAACTAGCCATCATATACCTACTTGTTCAACTTAGAAATTAATATTGTGTACTATGTACAACACTTAGAATTACACTTTTTTTTTTTTCTTGTTTTGTTTAAAACCCACTTCACCAAGGAGAGAACATTTAAAGTGATCTCGGTAAGACAGTACACTGTCAATGTGTGCGAGAATGCATTTGAAATGTCTCTTACACGTCTGCCGTATATTGACTCCATGTCAAAACTTCAGGCTAGTACGCTCTTCGCACTGGTATAACAGTTGAAGCTATTTCTTATAATCCCAGACACATCACAGACTCATTCCAAATAAAAACACGTATGCCTTTTTAGCGTTGTATCATCGTTTAACGATTACATATCATTCATTATGTACAAAAAGCATCTCCATTGTCAACTTGGGCTAGCCTGGACGTTCCACAGGTCGATTTTATTCGATAATGTTTGTTTTTAGTCTTGCTCCGAAAAGGATCGAAAACTTGCGTACGATGCCCACTTTCTGTCCATAAAAAAATCGCAAAGGTACACGTTTAGAAAAAAACGATTTAAACGCCATTCGTGAATAAGAGCTTTCGAACACATTAAAAATACGGAAAAAACAATTTTTTTTTTTTGTGTTCAACAAAAGTTTTACTATGTATCGTTTTTTATGCTGTTTCAGATTTCGTATAAAAATGAAATATCACGGAGACACGTGTGTGTTATTTTCGTAATTAGAGATTTAATAATTTCACAACTGTTATAGATTTTGTTCTGCGTCGTTTTAGAATAAAAAGATTCCTCGTCTTGTTTTGTTGTTTTTTTTCCTTTTTTTTTATCAACGTGGATAAGTCAGAAGCGAAAGATATTTTTAAAAAAGCACATCGTTAAAAAACAAAAAAAGTGGCGGTGAAAACAGAAATAATTGTATTTAATCTAGTTGATAATTATACACAACGTTTACGTACATATTAGCGCGGAAGATAAGTAATGCGTAAAAAAATATCAATTATTAATTAAAATTACGCTGCTATCGTTTCTCATACGCTGAACAAGCATTAAAAAATAATAATGCTTCTGTAAAATAATCACATTTACGTACACAGGGAGTACGGAAACGATCCTCGACTAAAAGAATACACTGACGGAATATGAAATTTATAAAATAATAAATTCTATTTAAAAACATCGTACTATAATCTCCATTTCGGAATACGATAAAGTTCGTGATAAAAAAAAAAAAAAAAAAAAAAGAGAAAAGAGAAAAGAAAAAAGAAAGAATAAGAATGAAAAAACGAACGAAACGAAACGAAATACGAGAAAATCTCTTCGATTCGACTATCATTAGAGAAACTATTGGACACGACCAGTTAGAACGCAATGGCTAACGCCCGAAAAAACATTAGTAATCGTGAAACATTCGATATTCATTATCGTAGTCTGGATAAGACTTTTGTCGAGCATAAACAAACCGCATAAATACCCTAAGAACATTCTCACAGCGTGTCGATTAGTACACGTTGCTAAATTACTAGACTATCAATCCTCGTCAGAAAGTGGTTCATACTGCGCAGAAAGCAACGGTGCCGGCTCGGCTTGCATTTGCTCAGACTTTGTCACAGAAGCGGATCCGGAGGTCGGGGGTGGTGGTGCTGGTGGCGGCCCAGTGTGCACGCCTAACGCACTGAACGGATAAAAAGTGGTTGTGGGTGCCGGTGCAGGTGGCTGAGGAGTTTGATTTGGTGTTTCGTCGACCATCATCTCTCCACTCGAGGGGCTCTCCACGTTTCCTCCGATTTTCTCGTCCTTCTCCCCACTCGTTACGTTCCCTCCGTTTCTGTCAGCTGTGTTACTCCCTTTGTCGTCCTCGGATGTACGCATCACTTCAACGATCTTGTTTTTGACGTAATCCAGAGGTGAGAGGTGCGGCTTATTGGAAGGAGTTCCGGAAGTCGATGTGGCAGTGGTTGTTTCATACAGGCGTCGCCCGTAGTGATTGGTACCTGCTTCTGGAGGTGAAACAGGCTCGACCGAATGGAACTGTTGCTTTCCTACCGAGGAAGCTGACTGCTGATGCTGTTGTTGCTGCTGTTGTTGCTGCTGCTGCTGCTGTTGCTGCTGCGATTGTTGCTGCGTGACTCGAATTATTTGACGCTCGTCTCCAGCCTTCACGGAATCCGGCTCGCTGGCTTTTCGTCTCTTCCACTGATCTTCCGAGATTTGATACCTGTTTAAGTAGGAAATGTTCACTGTTATGAGGATCTTCAATGTAAAATGGAATGTGAAGATAGTGAATTATATCTCACTGAGAACTTACCCACTATACGATCTGTATGAGGAATGTGGAGGACCATAATCCTTAGAAACGATATGATCAACATGTTCTCCAAGAGTGATTGGTTTATTTCCACTTCCGTTGCCGCCTGCGCTCCCAGCTCCGCTGTTACCACCGTTCCCTTCGCCAGCAGGACTGTGAGCCATTCCATTAGGTTCTACTGGAGCTTCCCGGTGAAATCCCTGAAAAGTTTCCTATCGTACAAAACACATCTACGCGTATAAACGTTTGATATACAGATTGGAATATATCAGAATCAACAGGAGGAATTCGAACTTACCTGGAAAAGACGATCACCAGGTCGTTGCGGCTGAGAATTTCCACCAGTGTTTTCGACACTTTGATTAATTTGGTGTGTTATAATAGCATCTATTAAACTGGCGGCAGTTAAGGTAGATGCTGATTCGTTTTGCTGCTGATTTGAGGACTGGTTTTGTCTAGAGGGTGGCTGTTGTTGTTGTTGTTGCTGCTGCTGGGACTGTTGCGGTTGCTGAAGTCTAGAGGACTGTGTAAACCCGCTGCTTATTAACCTGCTATCCCTGTCAAGCTGTTGTTGCTGCTGATCTCTATACAATTGAGCCATATGCCTTCTCTCAGCTTCCATCCTCTGTTGCTGTTGAATATGCTGCTGAAGCTGTTGTTGTTGTTGCTGCTGTTGCTGTTGCAAATGCGCCAGATCTCTCTCCCTTTGTTGTTGTACAGCCAAACGATGTTCTTGGTGTTCCTTTTCACGTTGAGCAGCAGCCACTGCCATCTGTTGATGAATTTCTTTTTCTCTTTGTTGGTGGACGGTAAGACGATGATCAGTATGTTGTATATCCTTCTCTCGTTGCTGTATCGATAGTCTGTGTTCAGCATGCTGAACGTTCTTCTCTCTTTGTTGAACCAATCTGTGTTCTTGCTGCTGAATCTCTTTCTCGCGTAGGAGAACCAAATCCCGTTCTCTTTCTCTATCACGTGGATGATGGTGAGCCACGGCCATTCTGTGATCCTGATGCATGGCTAGCCGATGCTTGTCTCCATAGCGATCGGCTAGTAGTCTATCTGCCATGGTTTTACCAAGACCCTCATGACTACTACTTCCAGACGCAGGATGGCCATGTGGGTGGGGAACAGGAAGACTTGGTTGCTGTACAGCGACGTCCACCAAGCTAGAGAATGCCTCCAGTCCTGGTGGTGGTGGCGGGTAATGCATCTGCTTTTGTGGATTATGCCTCTGTATCACACCCTGTCGATTCTGCGTATGAGTCTGTGGCGGGGGTGTGCTGGTATAGTACAATGTCGATGGCGCCTCGTTTTTACTACTGCCCTCAGACGTGCCGACACTTCGACTTCGTGCGTGCATCTGCTGGCTGGTAATGTAGTCGTTCATAATAATTTGTCTGGACGACAGCTGTTGTTCCATGGTGTAACTAGGAGGTGGTCGCACCGAATAAGAATTGTACTGATTACTATGAGTTACTACCACCGCTGCTGTCCCGGCTTGGGTCTGGCCTTGGCCAGGAATGTTACCCGTCGTTACAGGCGAGTGTCTGATGGTTCTATGATAATCATACATCGGCGCACGCTTGTCCACTGCGAAAGGATGAACAGGGGTTCCTTGAGTTATTGATCCTGTCTCTTTAGGTCCTTGATTACTGGGTGCGTTAACGACACTGGCGCCGCTGGTCACACTAGGCGTTCCAGCGGCATTGCCAGGGTTTCCTGGAGGAGTCATTTGTCTAAGAAGACCATCGTAATGTGCACTAGATACAGGAGTGCCGTGCGTAATCGAACCGCTTTTATGGCTTGTTGTTCCTATTGCGCTTAACTTGGGCGACAATTTAGGATGCGGTGGTGGTACTGCAATTTTATTCATCTTCGGTGTAAGAGGTGCTTGAGGTCGTGGTGACGACGACCCATATACCAAGGGACTCTTGGCACCACGTCCTTGTTCGGGATGAGCGTGAGGGTGATAGTAAGCACCCGGAGGAGGCTCTGGGCGATAGAGAGTAACCGTCGGTGGCTTGTGAAGTGTTTGCAGGGAATGATTGTATTCTTGTTGCTGCCTCGGTTTCTTGATGCTCAGATCAAGGGTACCCTCGGTGCTTTCTCGTAGTGCCTGTTGAACTTGCATCACGACTAAACCTTCCTTTGGAAGTATGTCCGATGTTGATGACTGGCTGCTCGATGGTGCAGGTGGACAAGGGGTAATTGTTGCTTGCATTTGGCCTAATAAAGTAATTTCAACAAACAATTATTTTCCGTCACGAAATTGTATGAAGAAATAAAAATAATCCTAACTATATAAAAGGTCACGATGATAATTACAAATAAAATCATTCTTTTTTGTTTTTTAAATGTTATAAATATAAAATATATAGAAAAATGGACGTAATTCTTTTATACTACTAATTACAAATAACTCATAACATAGAATTTTTTTTTATTCAACTAACCAATTTGCTGTGGACTAGGAGCAGAACGGTGTCCATGATGAGGGCCAGATACCACCGATAAGGTAGCCAAATTCGAGTCTCTTGGCATACTAGTATTCGCCATAGTGGACGATGGTTTATATTCTCTTACAAAAGTGATATCATTCCTATGATCCGTTTTTAATATACTCGATATCGTTGGTGTTCCAGAGTTTACTGGTACCGAAGAACCACCAGTACCAGCTGGACTGTTAGGATTACGTTTCAATTGCATTTCAATGACGCCAAGCATAAGATCCTTGACAGTGAGGGGATTGGAATTGCTTGTGGTGGATGGAGGTGAATGCGAAGGAGGTGGCACCTGTTGATGCGATTGTTGGTGCTGTTGTGGCAGCGGCGTGGAGTTATTGGCAGTTGTCAATGTGACGACCACGCTGTTATTTTCTAAATCGGTACCTCCCTGACCTTCGTCCGCCGTCTCCTGAAACAATCAGCGAACCTCTATCAGACGGCCCTATCAAGTGACAAACTTCTTTCCATATTTAATTATAAGAAAATAAGAAAAACGAAACATAAACTAGCACTGAGGTCATTTTAGCACGTTCGATAATTAAATTCATTCTTGAGCTATATACATCGCGTTTGATACGCTTTAATTATTTTCAACAGTTCTTAAGTCTAATAATAAAATATTCAATATACGGAAGAAATGAAATGATATTATAATCAGCTAAAAATTGAGACAGAAAATAATTATAATAGTAGTAGAACGACATAATCGTTTATTGAAAATAACTTAAATGAAATTGTGATACAGTAAATAAAATAGTAAATTAAAACTAAGAGATTAATGAACCTTTAAAATTTGTGATTTAATGCTTGAAAGTAATGCACTTAAGAAATTCAATTAACAGAAATAAAGTATAATAAAGGTCCTTTTTGGCACACATAGGATTAAAATTAAATTAGCAAAACTCGACTGCTTCGAATACTATGAGCTCATATGACATAAAACGTGTTAAAATGATTGTTCTCATAAATGCTATACAAACTACAAAATTTACTCTAGTATCTCCTTCTTAAATGACAACTGTATCAAAACTTAGTCTTACCGTGGCAGAACTATCATAATCTTCTCTAGTACCAGCAGAAGCAGCGTTGCTACTTCCGCTGGCGGAAGACTGTTGTGATGGACCTATGCTCACCGGTGGTACCAAAGACACCACAGCAATATCTGCTAACTTCTCACCGAGCTTCTGGTCCGTAGATCGTGAGAAGGACATTGACAGATTCGAGGATGCTGTGGCACCTGGTGTACCTGGGGTTCCACTGGACAAATTGTTAGCTGGACTACCTGCACTGGCTGTATCACTTGAATCGTGGACCTACAGAAGACAAAAATTTAAATTAATATTAGATGAACTAGAACTGTACCCTTAATAGCTAATAATAATATTAAATTGACTTCTATCTTCAGACAAATCTCAAAAGGTATGTAAGAGATTTATTTAATCAGAATATTTCTCTGGATATCAGAATTAGCTGCTACTAATTAACAGCTTACCGCCAATTCATCACAGCTACTAGTACTGCTACCACTCTCTTCTTCATCCGTCAGACAAGGTCTCCTTTCTTCACCCAATGACTGATAGTACTCTGCAACCACCTGATCTAAACTCAGCTTCTTTCGGTAAGCAAAGTAATAGTTCTTGCATTGATGATTCGTCTTTCCAGGTGTTTGCTCGGCGACCTTCACCCAGTTTGTACCATGCTCTCGAAGGGCTCGCCTCAATTGTTCCAATTCCTCGTCCGTCCACTGTCGAGCAAGGGAATCGGCTGTGTCCTCGGGCACCTCGGTACCGCTGGTCAAGTGTGGCGCCAATCGACGAGATATTCGATTGAAGCAGGCCGAGCAACATTTCGTCGCGTTACTTGGTATTTCTGCATAAACAAAGGCGAGAAAATTAGTAGATATTGGTAACAAACCTGTTTGAAATATTATACATTGAAAAGAAGAGTTTCTTAAAAATTGAATTGTAACATCAGTAGCTGAATTAATTTATATCAACCCCTTAACATACAATAACGAGTTAGACTCGTCATTTATTTCAAAGCCCTTCTTTGACTTTGCTAAGTATTTCTCTTCATTGTATGTGATAAGTTTCATGAATCGATCTTATCAATAAAAATCCGATACTTTTTACAAAAATATATTTCTTTTCAGCTTCCATTCTCTAGTTCAACTTAGCAAAGTAAAATAATATTTTTCAATAGCATCAAGTGTATTTAATTTGTATGTCAATGGGTTAACTTATTTGATTCATGACTCAATGTAAATAAGTATAACTTGAAACATTTCTATCTGATACGTATACATTTTTTCCACTTATTAAACTAATTCAGTTACATTATTCATTAACAACTGGTAAATAGAATTCATAGAGTATCCTTACAAAGTAGTGCTACAAATTTTAAGTTTACATTGGAGGTGAATTTAAAATTTGATGTCAAGTTGAATATCTTTTATTTCTCTTGGCAAATGTTATAATCGCTCGAATTTAGAGACTCTTCTTTCAGTAACGTTCTCCTATGCAGGAAACTTACGAAATTCTTGAATAATTGGATCACGAATTTCAGCAGGCAAGTCGAGCCACTTGGCGGGCAACGCTCGCAGCCTCTTCACTCTGGTTTTCGAGCTTGCGTTGTTCAAATTCGGGCAACCTGGCAACGGACACGCGGTGTACCGCCCTCTGACGGCCTTGCACCTGCAGGTATTACACACACGAGCACCAGGTGCGATCTGATCCTCTCGCAGGCCGTACTGAGACGCTTGACTCCGTGGCAATGCTCTGCTCTGCGTGTTTCCCTCGACTATGTTCTGACAAACTGTACACGCGTGCGGGCCAATCTGTCTACCACCTTCTGAAAAAGAAAAACGATTCGTTTTTAGTATGAAGAATTCTATTCTGAATTATCAATTATCAAGAAAGCTATTCTGGATTATTGTTACCACTTTCCTATTATTATTACTCAAATTAATATTACCATTTTTCTAGGATAAAATATATGATTCTATGCTATTTAAATTAAGCTTATATTAAGTTTTACTATTCTGGATTATTGTTACTGTTTTCTTATTATTATTACTCAAATTAATATTATTATTTCTTTAGGATACAATATACGATCCTATGCTATTTAAATTAACCCTTTGCACTCGAGAATCGAGCCTCAGTCGCTATTTAATCAGATTCTAAATAACGATGTTAATTAATATATCAAATTTAAATTTACCCAACGATGGAGGAACGTCGAGGTAAAATAATTCTACCTTTTAATTCTTATCCAATTTCTTATTTACCATTCTAAGAATATCGTCGACTTAATGTTAGAAAATCTTAGAATTACCACTTTTCTGTGACCAAAAGATCGTCCAGTGCAAAGGTTTAAGTTTATGCTATTAAATCAAGTGGAATAAACGAGTCTACGTTGTTAAATCACTATCAAACTATCAAGGATTCCCAATACCTCTATATTTCGTTCAATGAAAACCAATAGAACAGAGCTGAAACGCATTTTTCTAATTTTTCTATACAAGGGCCCTTGAAAAGATCCACTTTTATTTACCGCCCCTGAGCATCGCGTTGATCACATGACTGAATCACGATCACGTGATTGGGCAGCCATAGCACCGATCGTCGATCACATGACTCAATCACGATCATATGATTGGACGACTATAGCACCGATCGTCGATCACATGACTCAATCACAATCACGTGATTGGGCGGCTAAAGCACCGATCACGTGATTGGCGGCCATAGTATCGATCGCCGATCACGTGATTAGCGACTATAGCATCGATCACGTGACTCAATCACGATCACGTAATTGACGGCCATAGCACCGATCACATGACTGAATCACAATCATGTGATTGGCGACCATAGCACCGATCACATGACTGAATCACAATCACGTTATTGACAGTCATAGCACCGATCACGTGATTGGCGGCCAAAGCATCAATCGTCGACCATGTGATTGAATCAAATCACGTGATTGGGTGGCAATAGTACCGATCACATGACTGAATCACAATCACGTTATTGACGGTCATAGCACCGATCATGTGATTGGCGGCCAAAGCATCGATCGTCGACCACGTGATTGAATCATAATCACGTGATTGGACAACAGCACCGATCGTCGATCATTTGAATAAATCACGATCACGTGATTGGGCGGCCATAGCACCGATCTCTGATCACATAACTGAATTCCGATCACGTGATTGGGCGGCGATAGCACCGATCGTCGATCACATGATTGTATTCCGATCACGTGATTGGGCGGCCATAGTACCGATCGCCGATCACATGACTGAATCATAATCACGTGATTGGACGACCATAGCACCAATCACGTGATCGTTTTGTTTATATTTTCCAGCGTTCCTCGTTTGAACGTTCGAACATTTCGACATTTCTTTCGCGATGAAGTTCAGCAAATAACAGGCACACGCTTGATACGCGGCGGCGTGCTCAGCTCGTCGGACTCCGGGGCGGAGAAGCAAGAACTCGAGCGAAAACACGGAGAGCTTCGCCGAGTATGTAGCGGGAGGAGGAAAAAGCGATGAAGCAGCAGCAGGTCGGACGGGAGGAGGACGGACAGCCGGGCTGTACGGAAACGGAGCGAGAAACAGAATAATTACCGAGACTTTGCTGGTTAACTAATTAAGGGTAGCCAATTAAAAAGTTCTCTCTCGCCCGCGGCCTCGCAAACATTGACGTAGAGGCGGGAGACATGGTAAAATCGCTTTGATGGTTTTACCCCGGAACGCTGGGTGCCAGGTGAAAAATTTAAGTTTATTCTTTCTCCGGCCATTATTGTCCGGGTATCGCGGGGTCATTTGCGTAAGTACCGTCGTTGAAGAGCGCTCGAAAGCGAAAGAATGTGAGGCCAGGTGTGCCGGCCACGTTTCACGAAATATTTTTCTGCTGCGCATGTGCCCATGGCGCCGAGGATCGCTTAATTGGCTGATTGTGTGAATCTCTTGTGATTTTACGGGGCAAAGAAGTTTAAGAGTGACTCTTCACGCGATTATCCTAGAAGGTCGGCAGGTTTTTAAATTGTTAATGGCCGTATTTAATCGGCATTTCGAAATGCTTCGAGTTACCATGAACGTCCCGGGAGGGAAGTGGCGAATTTTTGTAGGTTACTTTGCAAGGAGACGTTGAGTTTAAAAAGTTCCTGTTTGTTTTTAATTGGAAGTAGGATAACGAATAAATATTGTAATTGGGTCACAGATGCAGATTGACAGAGCTACCTTCTCTATGTATACGTAAAGAATATCCAAGCAATGCAATTGTCGGCAATGTAATTAAGCAAGAGAAATCGATTTTTCCATTAAAATACAACATTTTCCGATGATTCTCTAAAACTCTGACTTGTCGCATAATTTTGAAAAAATGTATATTTGTATAATAATTTTTTTTATATTATTTTACGTCTGTAACTAGATTTAGATCTGTAACTAGATTTAGATCCGTAACTAGATTTAAATCTGTAACTAGATTTTAGATCTGTAAGTTTTATGTTTTAATATTATTAATATTATTATATAATAATATAATGTTTTAAAATATAAAACAAAACTTACAGATCTAAAATCTAGTTACATTATATTATTATATAATATTAAAACATTATATAATAATATAATGTTTTAATAAATTAATTATATTATATAATATCAATGTCAATTATATTTATAATTAATATTGTATAATGTTTTAATGTATTATATTATGTTTTAATATTATATACTTGTAAGTACTTTTTTGTCCTGGTATTAATTTTGTAAAAATATAAGAAGCATTTAATTTTTTCTTCAAAATATTCGTTCCCCATAACAGCTAAAATCCCAAATACCAAATGTACACCCTGTTAAATACAAATGAAATAAAGAAGTAATTAAAATATACATTGAAAAGTGTATGTTGTTTAAAATTTACAACCATTCACGTTTATATTCTGATAAACATTTGCGGAGCATATAATGATTTGATCTGAAACATTTAACCCTGGTGTCATTTATTTGTGAAGTTTATATATATTTTCTCGTTGCAGATGTGATGTAATTAATAAACTCGCGGTTGACACAACGTTTGTAATAATTATTAATTCCTAGCATCGGTCGAATGTTTTGTTAGTTTTGCATTAATAGCAGGAAGCATATGTACATCAATCAAATAAATTACCAGAGAGTTTGGTATGACAGACAATTAAAGCTACATTAATAAGCTAATTTGCAACTCTCGATATTGTTTTACTCGTATACGTATTTTCGCTATTACCATCTTTTCTCGCGATTTACGTAATTGAATAATACAATTTCTTTTTTATATATATTAAAGTTTAATATTTAGTACTGATA
>NIJG01000434.1:104404-115491 GCA_002201625.1 Euglossa dilemma
AAATTTCCAAGTAGTTTTCACTCTAAAAAATTAAAAAATTTACACGTACATTGTAACATTTAATTATTTACAGTTAAATTCACCCCTTTCTCCGCTCCTAGCGAAAAAAGATAAAGAATCGAGCGAATTATCAATGTTACCGTCTTCACCGTCAATTTTATCGACAACATCATCAACCTCGGTTTAATAACAAAATTATCAGCAGACTTGTGAACACATCGGCAGGGAAAAAAGGGTATACTCGAAATTTCTAACCAGGCCAGGGTATATTTAACCGAAACTCAATTCAGAAGCCAAAACACTCACCCCAGATCGATCCACTAAAAATCACGTCGAACAACCAGCCGGCCCTCCTAACAACAAAAAAAAAACAACTACACCGATATTCGTAGGACTAATTGAATCAACAACCCGATCGGCTTCCTTTCATCCTTTTTACCAGAACTCGATGCGAAAGAGAGAAAGAGAAGGGGTGAAACAGGGGTACGTCGATCATAGCACACGAGAACGAGGGTTGTGCAGAAAGGAAAAACAAAAGCTTCCATCTCGCGCGAGTCGAATCGTGGCCGCGAGATAATTCTCTCTTTCCTCGTTTCTCCTCCCTTTCACCCTTTCTTTTTTTTCTCTTAACCGTTACTCGCTCTATCTATTTCCATTTTACCCTTTCGATGCAACTACCGCGGCTAACAACTTCTGGTTCGAATACAAAAACTAGGAAGAAAAATGGTAGATAGAAAAAGGGTGGTATAGGGGAAAGAAGGGATGGAATATGAAATATTTGGTAGATGTGGAGGTATGAGAAGTGGAGATAGGTGGGTTAAAGGGAAAGATGAAGCGAAAGGAGAGGAAGGAAAATGGTAAATGGAAAAAGGGTGGAGAAGGGGTGGAAAAGGGGAAAAGAAAGATGGAAGACGAAATATTTGGTAGATGTAGAGACACGAAGAAGAGTGGAGATAGGTGGGTTCAAGGGAAAGAAGAAACGAAAGAAAAGGAAGATTGCGATAAGAGGAAGAAAAGTGATAAACGGAAAAAGGGTAGAGAAGGGGTGGAAAAGGGGAAAAGAAGGGATGAAAGAAGAGATATTTCGTAGACGTAGAGGTATGAGAAGTGGAGATAGGTGGATTAAAGGGAAAGAAGAAGCGAAAGGAGAGGAAGATTGTAATAGGAAGAAGAAAAATGATAAACGGAAAAAGGGTGGAGAAGGGGTGGAAAAGGGGAAAAGAGGGATGGAAGACGAGATATATCGTAGATGTAGAGACACGAAGAGTGGAGATAGGTGGGTTCAAGGGAAAGAAGAAACGAAAGAGAAGGAAGATTGCGATAGGAAGAAGAAAATTGATAACGAAGCGAGAAAAAAGAGTGAAAGGGTAGTAGAAAAAAGGAAAAGAGGGATGGAATACGAGATACACGAAGAGTATATCTACCTAACGGAACCAAAACGAAGGAAGAAGCGAAACGAAAGCTAACCGATAGGAGTAAGAGAAACCTATCGATAGCAGGAAGAGGAAGGAAAAGCTATTGATAGGAGGAAGAAAAATGCTAAATAAAATCAGCGAAAAAAGAGTAATAGATAGAAAAGGGAGGACAGAATACGAGATACACGAAGAGTATATCTACCTAACGGAACCAAAACGAAAGAAGAAGCGAAAGCTAGCGATAGAAAGAAGAGGAAGAGAAAACTATCGATAGCAGGAAGAGGAAGAGGAAAACTATCGATAGCAGGAAGAGGAAGAGGAAAGCTATCGATAGGAGAAAGAGGAAACTATCGATAGGAAGAAGAGGGAGAGAAAACTATCGATAGGAGGAAGGTAAAAATGCTAAATAAAATCGGCGAAAAAAGAGTAATAGATAGAAAAGTGAGGACAGAGTACGAGATACACGAAGAGTATATCTACCTAACGGAACCAAAGCGAAAGAAGAAGCGAAATGAAAGCTAGCCGATAGGAGTAAGAGAAAGCCATCGATAGGAGGAAGGTAAAAATGCTAAATAAAATCGGTGAAAAAAGAGTAATAGATGGAAAAGGAAGGACAGAATACAAGATATACGAAGAGTATATCTACCTAACGGAACCAAAACGAAGGAAGAAGCGAAACGAAAGCTAACCGATAGGAGTAAGAGGGAGAAAAAACTATCGATAGAAGGAAGAGGAAGAGGAATCTATCGATAGGAGGAAGGTAAAAATGCTAAATAAAAGCTGTGAAAAAAGAGTAATAGATAGAAAAGGGAGGACAGAATACGATATATACGAAGAGTAGAGAGTGCTAACCGGAGTTAAAGCGAAAGAAGAAGCGAAAGCTAGCGATAGGAAGAAGAGGGAGAGGGAAATATCGATAGGAGAAAGAGGAAGCTATCGATAGATGGAAGAGGGTGAAGAATCTATCGATAGGAGGAAGGTAAAAATGCTAAATAAAATCGGCGAAAAAAGAGTAATAGATAGAAAAGGGAGGACAGAATACGAGATACACGAAGAGTATATCTACCTAACGGAACCAAAACGAAAGAAAAAGCGAAAGCTAGCGATAAGAAGAAGAGGGAGAGGGAAATATCGATAGGAGAAAGAGGAAGCTATCGATAGATGGAAGAGGTGAAGAATCTATCGATAGGAGGAAGGTAAAAATGCTAAATAAAATCAGCTAAAAAAGAGTAATAGATAGAAAAGGGAGGACAGAATACGAGATACACGAAGAGTATATCTACCTAACGGAACCAAAAGGAAGGAAGAAGCGAAACGAAAGCTAGCCGATAGGAGTAAGAGAAAGCCATCGATAGGAGGAAGGTAAAAATGCAAAATAAAATCGGTGAAAAAAGAGTAATAGATGGAAAAGGAAGGCCAGAATACGAGATACACGAAGAGTATATCTACCTAACGGAACCAAAACGAAGAAGCGAAACGAAAGCTAACCGATAGGAGTAAGAGAAAGGCATCGACAGCAGGAAGCAGGAAGCGTCGGACACGCGAGAGGGGAAGCCGAGGAGAAGAAAGAGGCTTGCTACAATCCTCGACACGGTAAATATACCAGGCGCACGTGCAACCCTGCCGTAATCGAGCCACCACCGCCAATCTCCACTCGTCGGGGGCGGTTCTCTCTCCGATAGGGGTTGGAGTGCGCTGCACAGCGACTGGCTGATAGCTACCTTCCGCAGCAGGAAACCCGAAGGGCGGTAGAAGCCGGTGGAAAAACCGAATCTACGCCTGTGGCGCCGCGACGCCGACCACTCCACTCCCGGCGTTCAAATCACGAGCAATCGCGACGCACGATGGTTACTACCCTTCGTCTCCTCTCCGCGATCATTCTTCAGATTACACCGCGCAACGTCACACAAGAATCATCTCGTTTCGTCGTGAAACGCGTTTCAAGCAAAGGATTCACTCGATCCTGGCAACCGATCGATCAAACAACTCGTGGATAAATTTATTACTATGTGACAGCTGGCTCGGTGACCTCGTGGGAACTTTGTGACTGTTGCACCGAGACAGAGAATCGGAAAACTTCGGAATCGAGAGTTATGAGTTTATGAGAGAATCGGAAAACTTCGGAAATCGAGAGTTGAGAGTCAATCTTCAGAGATCGAGAATTGAGAGCCCAGATAATCGACAATCTTCAGAAATTGGCAGTTAAGAGTCAATAAGATAATCGTGAATCTTCAGAAATCCAGAGTTGAATGTACAGATAATCGTCAGTCTTCTGAAATTGAGAGTTGAGAGTACAGATAATCGTCAATCTTCAGAAATTGAGAATTAAGAGTTCATATAATCGTGAATCCTCAGAAATTGAGAGTTGAGATTCCAGATAATCGAGAATCTTCAGAAATCGAGAGTTGAGAGTCCAGATAATCGTCAATCCTCAGAAATCGAGAGTTGAGAGTCAATCTTCAGAAATTGGGAGCTGAGAGTTAATAAGATAATCGTCAAGCTTCAGAAATCGAGAGTTGAGAGTCCAGATAATCGTCAATCCTCAGAAATCGAGAGTTGAGAATCAATCTTCAGAAATTGGGAGCTGAGAGTCAATAAGATAATCGTCAAGCTTCAGAAATCGAGAGTTGAAAGTACAGATAATCGTCAAGCTTCAGAAATCGAAAATTAAGAGAGTTAATCTTGAGATTCTCGAAAGATGACTCGATCTCTTCGTGGTTTTGATCTTTGATCCGCTTTGAAATCAAGTCAAGTCAAGTCTAACTCAACCAAGTTGTACGATATTTGTCGTGAGATACGATGATGACTAGTGGACACAGAAATTTTAAATCGGACAAACAAGGCTGAGCTGATAGCTGGTGGATATAGAAATTTTTTAATCGGTTGCACAAGTTTCAACTGATAACTGGACAGAAATATTTGTAAAGAACAAAGTTGACCTGATAGCTGAACATAGAAATCTGCAAATCAGTTGCACAAGATTGAGTTAAACTGACGACTGGATACAGAAATTTTTTAATCAGTCGCAGAATATTGTCTTAGACTGATAGCTGAACAAAGAAATTTTTTAATCAGTCGCAGAATATTGTCTTAGACTGATAGCAGAACAAAGAAATTTTTTAATCAGTCGCAGAAGATTGAGCTGATCTGATAGCTGAACACAGAAATCTGCAAATCAGTTGCACAAGATTGAACTAATAATGGCTGGACATGGAAACTTGTAAAAAAAAAAGAACTTATAAATCAACAAGATTAACCTGATATCTGGACAATATTTCACCCAAGATTGAGCTATTAATTACACCCAGAAATTTGTAAATCTGTCGCAGAAGATTAAACTGATAACTGAACAAGGAAATTTATAAATCACTCCCGCAAAGGTTGATCTACTGAACAAGGAAATTTATAAATCAATCGCGCAAAGGTTGACCTACCGAACAAGGAAATTTAACTGATGACTAAACAAGGAAATTTATAAATCAGTTGCACAAGATTAAAATGATGACTAGACAAGAAAATTTATAAATCAACCGCCCAAGATTAACCTGACCCAATGACTGAACAAAAAAATTCGTAAATCAGTTGTACAAGATTAAACCCATAACTGAACAAAGAAATTTATAAATCAATCGCGCAAAGGTTAATTTACTAAACAAAGAAATTTATAAATCGGTCGCACAAGATTAAACTGATAACTAAACAAAGAAATTTGTAAATCAGACGGCCAAGATTGACCTAACCCGATGACTGAACAAGAAAATTCGTAAATCAGTTGCACAAGATTAAACTGATAACTGAACAAAGAAATTTATAAATCAATCGCCCAAGATAGAGCTGACCCGATAACTGAACAAGAAAATTTATAAATCAGTTGCAGAAGATTAAACTCATAACCGAACAAAGAAATTTATAAATCAATCGCGTAAAGCTTGACCTACCGAACAAGAAAATTCATAAATCAGTTACAGAAGATTAAATTCACAACTAAACAAAGAAATTTATAAATCAATCGCACAAAAGTTGACCTACCGAACAAGAAAATTTATAAATCAGTTACAGAAAATTAAACTCACGTCTAAACAAAGAAATTTATAAATCAATCGCACAAAGGTTGATCTACCAAACAAGAAAATTCATAAATCAATTGCACAAGCTTAAACTCACAACTAAACAAAGAAATTTATAAATCAATCTCGTAAAGCTTGACCTACCGAACAAATAAATTTATAAATCAATCGTGCAAAGGTTGATCTACCGAACAAGAAAATTCATAAATCAACTGCACAAGCTTAAACTCACAACTAAACAAAGAAATTTATGAACCAATCGCGTAAAGCTTGACCTATCGAACAAGAAAATTCATAAATCAATTGCACAAGCTTAAACTCGCAACTAAACAAAGAAATTTCTAAATAAGTCGGCTAAGATTGACCTCATCCTATGACTGAACAAGAAAATTCGTAACTCAGTCGCAGAAGATCAAAGTTAATAATGAGAATTGTATCGAGAAATTTGTAAATCGGAAGCGGAAGGTAGAAAGCTGGAACGATGTACAGTTTGTACAGAGCGTGGTTCGGTGACAGCGTTTCGGCGGACAATTATTCGCGGCTTCAAGAGACCCTGTCGCCGCCTGACACGGTGATCAGGGTCGGGAACGAGGGAGAGCACCAGTTCGTGGCTCACAAGGGTGTCCTGGCCGCTCACAGCGGTTATCTGAAAGCTTTGCTAACGAACGCTGCGGCGACACCAACTCCTGGTGTTAACACGAACATTACCTCTTGTGCTAATTTGCCGGCCACGGCTATCGCGGTAACCACTACCAATTTGTCGGGACAATCAACAAGGCAGCCAGTCACGTCTGTCTCGGTCTCGTCCATTGGTAAATATTTTCAACTGTGGATGTTAAAAAACAGTTCTCACGGGTTTGATCGAGTTTCGCAGGATTATTTTGTGATTTAATTCCCATGATGATGATTATCAAAGAAAAAATAAGGGTGTGTGGATTTAAAAGGGATAATAGTTACAGAAATTTGGTTATTTCAGTTATTTTTGTTAAAGATATTATATGTGGGATTTGTTTCCTCTGTTCGATAGATACGAGGATCTGGAAGAATTTTGACGAAGAGAAAAGAAAAGCAATAAAGTTCTCCATGGAATTTTTTGTCTAGTTTTGAAGCAATGGAAATTGATAATTTGAATATCTTGGATATCTAATTTTCGGAAGAAATATTGAGCTTTCGATTGTTGAAACTGTGTTATGTGTTTTTCTAAATCGTGATAGTCTGATTTTGAGGAGAAATAGAGTTACAAGATAATATTCCTAAAATTATTTGCGAATTTATCGACTCAAATATAAACACCTATTATTAAAAGTAATTCAAATTTTAAGTGATCAAAGAACGAAGGATATTTTTGTTCAGACTGGACCTAGAAAATCCTAACTTTGCATCTCTTAATATCACGCATAATATCTCCCTTTGACAGTGAAATAAATTTCTAACTACAAATAATGAAAGAACGAAATAAACAGAAGAAAGAATCTCGTCGAGACAGAAAACAAAAAGCCAGGTTTCCTCGCAAGAAATTCCTCAATCAAAACAGTAACCTCTCAGAAAATGCTCGAATGACAAAGGACGATACACTAAAATCACTTTAAATGACTAAAGCACGAAGAATTTTTCTTCAAATCGGGCCTAAAAAATCCTAACTTTTACACCTCTTAAATCTATTATTAGTTCCTGTTATTATCCCGCCATTTTATCTATTTAACATTGAATTAACACACATAATATCATCCTCTCGCAGTGAAATAAATTTCCAACTACGGATGGTTAAACTACGAAATAAAACAAAACAAAACCGTAACCTCTTTTCTTCGAAAATTCTCAAACAACAAAGATCCATACACTAAAATCTTTCATCCTTACACATAATATCTTCCTCTCGCAATGAAATATTCCAAACAAGATAATTAAACTATGAAATTAGTCGAAGAAACACCCTCGTCAAACTACAAACCAAAAACCCACGTTTCTCCACAAAAATTTCTCAATCCATTTAACTCCTAATCTGTAACCTCTCATAAAAACCTCAAACGATAAAGAATCGGATACCAAACCCTCTCACTCTCTCTCAAAAATTTTGAAATAAATCGAAGAAACACCCTCGTCAAATCACAAACCAAAAACCCCCGTTTCTCCATAAAAATTTCTCAATCCATTTACTTCCAAAACCGTAACCTCTTTTCTTCCAAAACTTTACCAAAACCATAACTTCTTTTATCCAAAAACTTTACCAAAACCATATCAACCTCTTTTCCCAAACATTGAAAATTCCCAAACAACAAACGAACCAACGAACCCAAAAACTTTCTCTCTCTCTCTCTCTCTCTCTACAAAAACCCTGCGTTTCCCTACAAAAATTCGTCAACTCATTTACCTCCAAACCCATTTCCTTCTTTTCTCCGTCCTTTCCCGTTCTTTTCTCTCAAACCTTTACCAAATCTCTAACAATCTCTTTTCTCAAACTCCAAAAATTCCCAAACAACAAACGAACCAACGAACCCAAAAACATTCCCTCTCTCTCTCTCTACAGAAACTCTGCATTTCCCTACAAAAATTCCTCAACCCATTTACCTCCACAACCATTTCCTTCTTTTCTCCAAAACCTTTACCCAAATCCCTAACAACCTCTTTTCCCAAATTCTGAAAATTCCCAAACAACAAACGAACAAACGAACCCAAAAACTCTTTCTCACCATCTCTCTACAAAAACCCTGCATTTTCCTACAAAAATTCCTCAACCCATTTACCTCCAAACTCATTTCCCTCTTTTCTCCGTCCTTTTCTCTCAAACCTTTACCCAAAAAACCGTAACAATCTCTTTTCCCAACCAACGAAAATTCCCAAGCAACAAACGAATCATAGCCGAACCAAACTTTCTCTCCCTTTCTGTCTACAAAAACCCTGCATTTCTCTAGAAAAATTTCTCAACTCATTTACCTCCAAACCCATTTCCTTCTTTCCTCCGTCCATTTCCTTCTTTTCTCTCAAAACTTTACCCAAACACTGAAAATTCTCAAACAACAAACGAACCTATCCCAAAAACTCTCTCTCTCTCATCTCTTTCTCTCTCTACAAAAACCCTGCATTTTCCTACAAAAATTCCTCAACTCATTTACCTCCAAACCCATTTCCTTCTTTTCTCCGTCCATTTCCTCCTTTTCTCTCAAAACTTTACCCAAACCCCGAAAATTCCCAAACAAAAAACGAACCAATTCGAAAAACTCTCTCTCTCTCTACAAAAACCTTGGATTTCCCTACAAAAATTCCTCAACTCATTTACCTCCAAACCCATTTCCTTCTTTTCTCTCAAAACTTTACCCAAACCCCGAAAATTCCCAAACAACAAACGAACCAACGAACCCAAAAACTCTCTCTCTCTTTCTCTCTCCACAAAAACCCTGCATTTTCCTACAAAAATTCAACTCATTTACCTCCAAACCCATTTCCTTCTTTCCTCCGTCCATTTCCTTCTTTTCTCTCAAAACTTTACCCAAACCCCGAAAATTCCCAAACAACAAACGAACCACCGAATCCAAAAACTCTCTCTCTCTCTCTCATCTCTCTAAAACCCAAAAAAATTGCAGGTGGAGAAGCGTTCGCGCCGTTACTGAACTACATGTACACGGGTCGGCTGGAAGTGACGTTGGACAACGTGTACAGCGTGTTGTTGGCGACGCATTTGTTGCACATGCCGGGTGCATTGGAGCAATGCAGAGCAGCGTTGCTCAGATTGAGGGCGCCGCCGCCGTTGCCGACGCCGATCCCGGTGCCGCAGGGTCCGACGTCCACACTGACGTCCACCTCGATGTCCACGTCGACGCCGGGCACCGGCAGCATACTCAGGCCTATACCGAACCGATTGATGATAGACCCGAGCATGTGCTGGCCACCGACCGCGCCTCTTTATCCACCGACTGCACCGGCACCCTCCTCCATAGGCATCCCGCATTTGCCCCAGCTGCAACCCTCGGTGCTGATGCAATCCGCCGTTCCACTCAGCGTTTCCGTCGTACCGACTTCCGCTGCTGTGCAAGACACGCACAACTCCACCGTTTATAGGTTTGCATGTCTTCTGCTTGTCTTAGATTTTACTGGCAGACTGGTTTTGCAGAATGTTTCGTTTATGTTGTATCGTGCTTTTGGTTATGGTTAGTTGTCTTTGGGTTTGCTGAGATTCAAATTTGTGGGAAATGTAGAGTTTTCTGATCATTTACGTTATGGTTCTTAGTGTTTAGTTTTGTAGGCAGTCAGATTTGAACAGAATGTTTGGTTTGTGTTGTATTGTGCTTTTGGTTATGGTTATTAACGTGCGGTTCATGGGGTAAATTTGTGGGAAATGTTTCGTTTCCGGATCATTTACGTTATGGTTCCTAGTCTTTGATTTTGCAGAGATTGAAATTTGGGGAGAATGTTTCGTTTATATTACATTATTCTTTACATTACGATTCCTAGCTTTTGTTGTGATTCAAGGGGTAAATTCGTGGGAAATGTTTCGTTTATATTATATTATCCTTTACATTACGGTTCCTAGTCTTTGGTTTTGCAGAGATTGAAATTTGGGGAGAATGTTTGGTTTATGTTGTATTATGCTTTAAGTTACGGTTATTAATATGCGATTTATGGGGTAAATTCGTGGGAAATGTGTCGTTTCCGGATCATTTACATTAGGGATCCTAGTTTTTGATTTTCCAGAGATTGAAATTTTGGGAGAATGTTTCGTTTATATTACATTATTCTTTACATTACGGTTCCTAGCTTTTGTTGCGATTCAAGGGGTAAATTCGTGGGAAATGTTTCGTTTATATTATATTATCCTTTACATTACGGTTCCTAGTCTTTGATTTTACAGGGATTGAAATTTCTGGAGAATGTTTCGGTTTTTGTTATATTATCTTTTACATTACGATCAGTAATATGCAATTCACGGGGTAAATTACTGGGAAATGTTTCGTTTCCGGATCCATTACATTACGGTTCCTAGTCTTTAATTTTGCTACGATTAAAATTTGGGAAAAATGTTTTGTTTATGTTATATTATACTTTATATTACGGTTTCTAGACTGTGATTTTGCTGAGATTTAAATTCGTGGGAAATGTATCGTTTCCGGATCCTTTATCTCACGATCCTTAATCTTTGATTTAGTTGCGATTCGCGGTGTAAATTTTGGGGAAATGTTTCGTTTATATTACATTATCCTTTACATTACAGTTCCTAGTCTTTGTTTTTGCTGCGATTCGCGGTGTAAATTCGTGGGGAATGTTTCGTTTACTTTGCATTATCCTTTACATTACGGTTCCTAACACGGTTTAATTAAATGCAACAATTTCTCTTGGACTATCTTCCAATTAGGACTGAAAATACTCTCTCCATCACTGTTTAATTTCGAAACGAAAAATCATTTTATTTAATTCTAAATAATTTCCTATTTTAAATAAGAAACTAAATATTTATTGCAAATACTGATAAAGAAAATTAATCTCTATTATATAGAAAGAAGTCAATACCGAATTTATCAAATTTTTGGTAATAGAAATTTAGAAGAATAATGAAAATTCGATTTAAAAAATTAAGAAAAACGTCGCGAAAGAGTTTACAAAATATTGAGTC